>CAUJNA010001424.1:756880-1039380 GCA_963377175.1 Effrenium voratum
TGCTTGGCATGAACCTCCTTGTAAGGATGACCTTGTAAATCAGGTGGTTTTGGATGTAGCCCTTCTGGAGCCCTCGTTTTTTTTGGGTTGATGCTTCTTTTTTTTGGGGGGGGGCCGGCTGCAGAGCGCGCTGAGTTTGGCAGGGCGGCCAGGCTTCCTGGCTTGGGGGCTTGCACATGCACGCCAGAAATTGAGACCAACGGGAGGAAGGCAACCTGCAAAGTGGGGAGGAAGTGTTCAAATATATATATATATATATATATTTTTTTTTTGCGAGGTGTTTCGGCTCAAAGATCGGGCAATCCCAGGCGCCGCGCCGCATATCCGACGCCCCGAATTCCCGCCCCATGTCCTTCTTCGACCAGCTCCGGAACACTGCGCAGGAAGCGCAGGAGACGCAGCGGGCTCAGGAGATGGCAGCAGTTCAGCGGTTCATCAAGTTCTGGGTAAAGAAATTCCAGAACGAATGCGCAGCTGCAGCGCGCCGAGGTGGCACCCGCGCTTCGAAGAAGCTGCGTCAGAAAGACATCCCGCACGGAGAATATTACAACATGGACCGTGATGCCGTGGCCCAGGAGCTGGCGGAGAGCCTGCGGAACCTAGGCGCCCAAGTGCAAGTGGACGCGTGCTGGCCTGGGGTTGCTGACATCACCGCCGAGTGGGGCCAAGCACCGACCTCACCTCCCGAGGCCAAGGCCACAACCGGCCACGTCGGAAGCTGCCCAATCTGCATGGAGACCCGGCCCGTGGTGGCGCTGGTGCCTTGCGGCCACACGGTCTGCGGCACGTGTTGCAGGAGCCACGACCTGCGGCAGTGCCCGCTGTGCAGAAGGCAGGTCACCACAGCCACGGAGGGCCTCTTCGTTTAGTGAGCCGCAGTGAGAGGCAGTCTGGAGCCTGACTTCGATAAAGCACCATGGCTTAAGCACTTAGTGTTGTGTAGTCCGACTTGTGCAAATGTGTGCTTATTGTAATGGTGTTCTCTACATGGTTGTTTGGAGGTGCTCAGGGGCACTGCAAATGAGGGGGGATGCTTGCAGTCGCCAGCCGTCCATATCTGAGGATATCAGGCCACTCGGAATTCAAAAGAGCCACAGCGCTCTCAATCTCTTCACTCACCCCACGCCTCCACCATGGACGAGACTTTGCGTCTGAAGCGAGTAGCAGTGTCGAAACAGGAGGAGCGAACCGGCTAGGGACAATTTTCCGAATTGGTACTTAGGGGCACTTGTTTTGAGCCAGGGGCAGTTCGACAACGGAAGATGCTGGTATGCCAATGTGTTTGGATAGGAAACCTTTTTTGGAGTAAATTGGAACCAACAGCAAGCCGGCCTAGTTTTGATTGCAAGCCGCGCCTCCCTTCAGACCCAAACTGGGCATTGTGAGAAAGCCAGCCGACTCTGCAAAGTAGTTCAAGTAATTAAACCCCTCCAAAAGTTTTAGGCGTTGAACACTTGCATTTTTGGTTGCATTGAACGGGAAACCAAAAGGAAACCAAATCGCCGGACTGAATCCCACTTTAAGCAACCCATGTGTTGGACGTTTCGAGAGAGAAGGCACACTTGGAGAGGAAGCTATCGGATGGCCAGAATCGATCATGGTGCGGATGGGAAGCAGTTGATGAGACATGGCTCTCAACTGAGACCCCTCAAGGAACCCGCAGTTGGTTGATGCTGTTTGCTGAGATCTAGTAGCCTCATGGATGCGTTGCAAGGTATCCAATGGCATAGGATGAAGGCGTGTTAAGTATTGCAGCGGGCATTTACTCCTCTGCAAAATATCATGGAACCCAAACATAGGCTCCTTTGCGTTATTCTTTAAGAGCGTAAACTTAAGAACCCGCATTTGTTCCATCAGAAGCAAGTCAGCGAGTCGCACATGTCCAGAATCAAGTAACCCTTTTGGCTTTTTTGGGTTTCCTTCAGTTCGCACTCTTCTCCGGCAAGCAGTCTTCATACTTTTGCAGTGTCCCGGTCGGATCGGCCAATCGGCCGATCGGCCTGCCAAGCTTCCCGTGTCCAACAACACGAGCGGTGAGCTGTGCAGATCGGCAGGTGGTTCCCATCATGAACCAAGCGCTGAACGTGGAGACGGTCATAGAAGTGGATAGGCCGATGCGCTCGATCAAATCAGACCTGTGCATTTCTGCTGTGTCCCTCTTCTTTCGGGATGACTATTTGGGGGCGGACCATGTGCTGGAGACCATTCGGGGATTTGTTTAAGCACTTTTGAGGACCCAACTGACTTGAAACATCGTTTTGCCCTCCAGTCCATGTCTTTGTCATTCCAACCAGGACTTACCCTTTCCTTCCGCATGGAAATCCGCTCAAGATCTGGGAGACTTAAGTCAGGGGTTCAGTACCTGATGTGAGGATTGAATCGTTATAGGCATTTTGGTAAAGCCACCATGTCAAACAGCTCAACGGCAAGCAAGAACTAGAGTTCTCACAAGTACAGTTGGTTCCTGAGATCATGGAGTTTATGCTTTTCGCTAAGGCCATTTTTGCAAGAAGAGAGTGAATGGGCCCAGCTGGGTGCCCTTTGGGGGGTGGTTTTTCGGGGTCCCGGTTTTTCCTCTCGCTCAAGTCATTTTTTAAAGAATCAACGAGAATTCGATTCTCAAATCACAGCACCTGAAGTGTTCATTTTGAGAAATGCTCTAGGCTTTCAGCCATAGGTCGTCCCAACCACCTAAAGGAACAGTTCCCATGTGTGGAAAGCAGGTGGCGCAGGGGGGATGCGTCAACCATTGGGACCATTGTCAACCACCAGGAAAATTCCGATGGATTCAACTGGCTGCCCAAACCCGGGTGTCCGTTTTTTCCGATCGATCGCTACCGCTGGAGACCAAAAATCGTGAGGTGCAGCAGCTGCACGGACTCCCCCGGCACCTGGGTGGACTCTCAAGGGTACTCCTGCCAGGACGGTGCCTCAAGCCGAGTGGCCTGAAGCCGAGGAAATGGCTACACCGGTTTTTTGGTTGGTATTTTTTGGGGGGGACCTGTGGTGTGAAATACCGGAGCTGCCAAGCTTGAAGCTTTTGCTTGGGTGTCTTCGTCGACTGAGGGCCTGAGACGTTTAAGCTGTGACCAATCAACCCAGCAGGTCAGCATCAATGAATGGGACCTCTTTTTGGTGAGTAGACCTCAGAAGAAGCGGTTGGACCTCTTTATTTGGGGACTGATATCACAGTTGTGTTTTTTCTTTTCTGCCGGGTGGGTCAAAACGAGGAAATTGCCGCACAGGCTGAACGGGTCAACAAATGCGCAGTATACCAAAACGCTGCTTGTTTCGATCGAAGTGTTGTTCCTTGTTCGTATTTTGGCCTGCTCGCTGTTGCACGTGTCTTGTTCGCATCATTTCCTTGCACACACGCGGGGGAGCTGCTGATATTTGCAAGCAGACAGCGGCTGATGCTGTGGATGTCCTTCTGCATCCCCAGCATTGCCAACATATAAGTTGATGAGACAGCGACGCACATGTGTTTTGTCACATGCATGAAAGCTACAGCTGGGATCAGTCGGACAAGGTTCAGAACAGAACCTTTCCTGCGTGCTTGGATTAGGGCCTTGGTTTCACTAGTTTGCTCCCAACATGTAAAGCCAGCAGACGCGCAAGGAGGTGGGTAGCATAGAAGGTATATAGATGTAGATAGTAACTGAAATCGGAAACGGGGGGCCGGTTGATTGCCCCCCGTCAACAGAAAGAATAACTAGGTCCCCCAGTAGTGCCCTTACCCTTTTTTGGGGGAGGGTTCCCCTACTAAAATCGACTACACACAAAAAAATGAGTGCCCTTATTCTTGCACCTCTATTGGAGGACCTAGATACAGAAGCTGGCCATGAAATTTGATAGGGCTTAGAGAGATGCAGGCTCTCAGACTCTTTCCTGCTTTGGGGGCATGTCTTTCCCCTCATGTTTCAATGGGGGGGGGTTGCAATGGACAAGTCCAGTCAGACCTGGGGATCACCTAACCTAACGACCAATCCAAACCAACTAGAATAAAGCTGAAAAAAAGGTCGCCTTAACCAAAAAAAGATCATCTTCTGAGTGGTTCGCGCCTTTCGATACGTCTGAATTCCAAACCAGGTCTGAGAGTCTGAGGGGCCCCGCGGGGCCCCGCGGGGCCCAGCGGGGCACGCCAGGACTACGAGACCTTCGGCGCCTGTGACGTCAGCAGTCAGTCCAATGACGCGCTGCTGGCGGGCGGGCGCCTGCGGACCACCCCGGAGTACTTCGATTATCAGCGCCCCGGCAAGTAGCCGCCACGGGGTCATTTCTTTGGTGCATTTTGCCAGGGGATGTCAGGACAGAGTGACTTTTTGCCAACCAATGGGTTTTCCATTGAAACAGTAGAAGTTAAACTTTTAGCAGGGGAGCAGAAAGCAACCGAGATTTGTACCAACCCGGTCTTTGGTTTTCCTTGTGGGCAGTCGGGTCCCTGATTTATTTATTTATTTATTTGGGGGGATTTCCCACTTATTCCTTCAAACGAGAGGTTGGTGGGTGTAGTCTCCACCCGAATGATGTCTAATTCCTACCCACACAAGGGCCTCATGTTGTGGTGATGCTATGCTCGTGGGGCCATGGCAAGAGCTGGTCTTCAGTGGGTCCGAAGTTGACTTTTTGGGGAACTATTTTTGTTGAGGCACACGTTTCAGTTTCAGGTTGGTTCACCGGGAAACTTCAAGGAACTCTGCCCCGCATTTTTTTTGTGGGGTCCAAATCTACATTCTGACGAGCCATACCCATCTGGAGATCTTCCTCGGCCGGAGGTTCCTTTATGACGTGAACATCACGCCCAGCAGCTCGGGCTTCACTCCAGGCCTTGCCCCGGCGCCTTCATATGTGTGTGTGTGTGTTTAGGGGACCCTCCAGACAAGTTGCGGTTTTCCCTTTATCCAACAATATTCAAAAAGGGGTGCCTAAAAAAGAGACACACTTTTTTTGTTGATCTTCCCCAAAAGGGGAAAAGGTCCTGGATGATTCTGGAGAATTGCACAGACCACCTATTTCGCATTCAATTGGTCTCTGTTTGCAGATCCAGCAACCCTTGACTCCATTGAGTTATGACAGGATTCGGCCCTTTTGCGGCGTAGATTGTGGAACAATCGTATAATAATTCCACACATTCTCAACCACCCAAGGATTGGTGCATTACACCGAACCACATCCCTGGACGATTGGGGACATGTAAGGGGAGTGTTGGGGTCATGCTTGGTCATTCGGCATTCAAGCAGATGGCAATAATATGGGCAAAGCTATTTGTCGGGACTCTGGTGAGTTGGTTTGACAAGAACCGAAAGTCCCCTTTTGAACATGTCATTTGCGCCCAAGAGCCAGGCGCTGTTTGGGGCAGGCCAGGTTTGGGAACGTGCTTTTTGCTAAGCATGACTCCACCAAACACACAACTCAAACACAATTGACCAAGGGAAGCATGAGAATATATACACGTCTCAGACATTTTTGCGGTCGGGCTTCTCCTGCAATTAGAACCCATCAGGTCAATCACTGAGATTTCCCCTGTTTCCGTTCCGTCTTACATCCTGGCAGAGGAGGGGGTGTTGCCTCATTTTAGAAAGGATGGGGATCAACCGTTGGCACTCTGGTCAAACTCCGCCAGGCCCTGTTTCAAGAAAAAAAACGACATAGGGAACGATGTTTGGGGGAGAGAGACAAGCACAGAATGCAGTGAGCAGCAAAGAAGCGGAGAATGCAAGTTTCCAAGTTGATGTCTTGCCGCGGCAAGGTTGCAAATCTCCAAACCACTGGGCGTGCGTGTCTACCCCCCCCCCCCCCGCAAAGCGGCTTTCTTCCTCCCCTCTAGGGTTATACACAAGAGTTGATTCCCTATTCTTCCTTCACCCTTCGTTGTCTTTCCAAACCACCAATGTTCCCAGGGGATTGGCCAAATGCAGGGAAGGAGCCCTGCAGAGAATGGTAAGGGTAAGGCTACACAAACACTGCTTCCCTTCCGCTCCACGGCTGATCTCACGCTGCTCGCGTCTTGCGCTTTCCGAGGCGTGCCATTGATGATGATCGTGTCGGTGCAGGCGGCCAGCAACGCGCACATCTTCCTGGGCAAGCCCCGGGAGCCCCTCTGGCTCAGAAGGCGAAGAAAGGGGCCCTTTCTCAGTTGCCCCAAGCTATCGACCTTTTGATCTTTTGAGTTTCCTGTTTTGGTTTATGTTTAGTGAAGCTCAAAAGGTGAACCTTTTATTTCCATGTCCTTTGGGCAAGTGAGCTTTGCTTTGCGAGAGATGACTGTTGGTTGCAAAACCGCAAAAAAGACGATAGTCCCATATAGTCCCGCATGGGAGAAGTTACCCGTGGTCATTTGGGGGCCAGGAATATTGAAGCACCCCCAATTGGCGCCGAGCAAAATCCGCAAGATCCTGAAGTTACAAAGATGTCCAATGGAGTAGGATTGGCAAACACTCCATCGTGAATTGGGTGCCTCTCAGAATGGGATTCGGGCCCTTTTGGTAGTTAAAGGGAAACCAAGAGGAAGCGAAATGGGGAGCGGTTGCTATTTTGAATCACATTGTATTCAACGAAAACACGCAGTACAGATGGAGGATTCCCACAACTTGGCCGATATTGAGCTGAAACACACCCCAAAAGCCGCCGAAAGACCCGCTAGGAAGATCGTTTGACTGCACACAAAGCACTGGCGCCCACAGAAAAAGTGGGGTGCACACCCACTATACTCAGGTTCCTGGTCATGGACATGGATGCATGTTATATGCAATATATGAGTGTTTTTTTACAGATAAGTCCATGCATGCAGATGGCTGCATATGCCACCATACTCCTAGATGCACGGTGCCCACTTCGATCGAATAGGCACGGGTTGGCGTGGAGTCACACATGTTCTGCTTGGGGGATTGACATCCGCGATTTGTCTCCCATTGATCGGACATAGTGTCAACTTCAACAAACAAAGCCGCCCGGGAACAGAAATATCCCAAGGGTACCAAGCCTAGGGTCAAGCGTTGAGACTTCAGGCTCACCTTAGTTCAGCTTCTCGAGAGGCTCTGCTCTGAGGTACGGCTTCGAAATCGTGCTGGGCGGTTGGAACAATGGCCAGTCGGCTCTTTGGCGTCGAAAATTGGGGTGGGGGGGTAAAAGTATAATTACCGTTTTGGACCTTGATGTTGCCGGTACGTGTCGGTCTTTGGATTTGACCTTTTCGACCCAGCGTAGCAGTTACCCTCAAAAAGGTGGTTTCAAGGGGAACCCTCAAAGTATTTGTGCGAATTCGATCAGTGGAATGGCACCCGAAAGATCCATTTCTTGGAAGCCTTTGGCGGCAACGGAGGGAGGGATCGGCTTGGATGACGTCTATGCACCGCTCAATTGTTGCGCAAATGTGTCCAACATGTACTTGTCCGTCAACAGAACCCCCGAAACACATCACCTCCTGCCAGCACGCCCCGACAACAAAGCCTTCCCATGTCCAACATTCCCTTGGTA
The DNA here is from genome assembly GCA_963377175.1 of Effrenium voratum. Lineage (NCBI taxonomy): Eukaryota > Dinophyceae > Suessiales > Symbiodiniaceae > Effrenium > Effrenium voratum. The sequence continues at coordinate 764,357 of CAUJNA010001424.1, forward strand.
CGGGTTGCGCAAGCAAACAGTGGTTGGGGCCCGGGTCCTAGACGCCAAGTTCCGGGTCCTTCATTCATGTTTTGGGCCGGGACGGATTCCAATGGCTCCAGAGCTTCAGGCGCTGTTTTTTGGTTTGGGTCTCATGGGGGCAAAAGGGCTCCCTCAACCAGAAAACGTGGTCCTTTGGTTGCTTCTTTAATGGGGAAGCCAAGTGGGGAGTTTTTGGGAGCTCCACTTCCCACTTGATTGCTTCCTGCTCCACCAGCGTCTTGTTTTCTGATACCCTCCTTAGTCGGTTCTCATGAAAGCAAATGTGTTTCTTGCCAAGGTGCTGAGGATTTACCCCAGCACGCAGCAGATCGACAACAAGTATGCTCCGGCGCCTTGGAGAAAATTGGACTCCCACGAAGTTTATGTGGAGGGCACTACAGTTTGGAGTGGTGTTTAAAGGGGGAATCCAATGGGACGCTAACCTTTTTTTGGGGATACCCGTATTGTTAAGACCAGTGATTGCGAGGGAAAACATGCTGTATATTTGTTTTCCACAGGTCGGCTTGAGATCTTTTTTTTTGAGACACTGTTTTAGGGTCATGCTGGTGGGCAACACAGCAGCAGACGTGGTACGGCTGTTTGTTGCCGACTTTCTGTCAGTGGCTCAGAGTTCCTCCGAAAGTCTCATCCGGCAATCCTAGAAAATCAAAAATCCATAACTTCGGAACCGCAAATAGCGGCCTTCGGGCGACCGTGCGCGCGGATTGGTTTGCAGCTTGATTGGTGAATGGATGTTCGATATCCCCAGCCCGAATGTATGGAAAGAAGGCCGCGGCCCCCAGGAAGAAACTTCCAGGGTCCCACCCCCCCCAGAATTACGCCTGGAAAGCCGACTTTTTTTTCTCCAGCACATGAGGGGAATGTTCAAAAGACTATGTGTGAAGCGGCGGCTTTTCAAGAAATGAGGTGCTGAATTCCACGATGGCAAGTAGCTTCTGGATCTACTACGCCTCTGACGGGAACCTCAGCATTGGCGAGGGGGAGGACGTGTGTCTATCAAATCAGCCCCTGGGAGCTCGAGCCGTGCAAGAGGAAAAGTTTGTTCTCAGGAATTCGACCGTCAGGTTCCATGTTGGGAGTGCAGCCCTGGCCCATACCATGGTTGTTGTTGGGAAACATTTTACATTCTTGCTTGTTGTGGTTTAATGGGAAATCCCCACTTAACTGCTAAAAATAATTTGTTGCTCCCCTTCCAACGTCAACCAAGATACGGCAGGAGTTCTGGAGCCAGACGATTCTGCATGGCTCGTGGCTCTCAAAGCAAGCGGTCATCAACCACGACTGGGCGGACGCCAACAACGTGAGTACCTTAACGGAGGCGGGGGATCGGCGACGGATTTTTACGGTTTGCTTTGGGCTTGCACAGGTCTTTCCTTGAGGCCTTCTTGAGGCGTCCTTTGGGTAAAACCTTATGGTTTCTTTTGAGTTCCTTGGAAAAAGGCCCCAACATGTTGCCAACATGGGCTTGAAGTGCTGCCGTTTCGCATGCCATATTCCATGATGCGAAACGGCGGCAACGACTATGGCAGGTGAGGGAGGCGGTCCAAAACGCGAACGGATTGCGGTTGGGAAGTAGAACGGATGCGCCTGTTCATATTGCTATGCTGCGCTCACATTCTGGCAGGTTGGGCTTGGTTGTGCCTGAACTGATCAAGGGTTTCCATCAGAGATGTGTTTGTCCCAACCTGCTCCTGACTACAAACAAACGGAAACCAATGGAATCCAATGATTTTCATATTGCTCGCATGTTCTTACTTTAAGTTTGTGTTCGAGGAAAATGCGAATCAGCCGACTGGCAAATTGCACAAACCCTGTGAATAAGGAGGGGGGGTTGAGAATAAGGTTTGTGGTGTCCGGTGTTTTTGCAACCCTAGTCTGTTTAGACATATGTATGAATTGGAGGGCCCCTGTTAATAGTTGCTTCTTCGAAACTCAAACTTAGGGGGTGCCCCAGGGGACACAATCCCAGGTGTTTCAAGGTTGTTGTTTGTAATCAAGGCTTTTGAACCCATGTTTATCGCTGCTTTGGGCCGTTCAGGCACCAGTTGGGATCAGACATGGTTTTTCTCAAAACGCAAACTTGGGGGACACCCCATGCTCTGCAATGTGGCATCGGTAGAGCACATATTCAGTCATTGGTCGTTAGCCTGCAATTTGGTTTCAGTAGAACAGATGACCCAATGCTCCATAGGCGATCAGCTTTGAACAGTTCAATCACCAGTTGGAATCGGTATTGCTTGCTCAAAACGCAAACTTGGGGGACACCCCGGCTTTGCAATTCAGTCATTGGTTGTGAGCCTGCAATTTCTGAGAAATGCGCTAGCGATGCTTAAATGAAAGCAGTCGTTGTTGGATTAGGATGACTCAGGCATCAGACATAGATAAAAAGCGAAACTCCGGTATGTTTGCTGCGCGCTTGCGCTGCGAAATTCCGCTAGCGACGCCCAAATGAAAGCAGTCGTTGTTGGCTTAGGATGACTCAGGCATCAGACACATCTAAAAGCGAAACTCCGGTACGTTTGCTGCGCGCTTGCACTGAGAAATTCCGCTAGCAATGCCCAATTGAAAGCAGTCAGTCGTTGTTGGCTTAGGGTGACTCAGGCATCAGACACATCTAAAAGCGAAACTCCGGTACGTTTGCTGCGCCCTTGCACTGAGACATTCCGCGAGCGATGCCCAAATGACAGCATAACCAGGGACTTCCAGCAATCCATCAATCCGTGCTACCACGGTCCTTAGGGATTAGGTGCCCCCGTTTCGGGACTCTCACCCCCCCCCCCCCCACCCGCAGCCCAGTTTACAATGTATACGGCCGGCGTCCCCCCCCCCCCCCGCCCTTCAAAAAAAACATGTTCTCAATAGCGTCCGCAATGAATTCCTTATTCTCAAGGAGCGTCCTTATTGACCAGCAAAAATCCTTAATGACAAGCACACATCCTTAATTACAAGCAGGTGCTTGTAGATAAGGGTTTTGGAAAAGAAACAGATCCTTAATGATAAGCAAAAATCCGGACTTTTGACAAGCAAAATCCTTAATGACAAGCAACAAATTCTTAATCTCCAGCAGGTGCTTGTAATTAAGGATTTTTGACCAGCAAAAACCCTTAATGACAAGCAAAAACCCTTAATTTGCTTGCAATTAAGGATTTTTGACCAGCAAAAATCCTTAATGACAAGCAAAATCCTCAATGACGAGCAAAAATCCTTAATTACAAGCGGGTGCTTGTAATTAAGGATTTTTGACCAGCAAAATCCTGAATGACAAGCAACTTAATTACAAGCAGGTGCTTGTAATGACGCATTTTTGACCAGCAACATTCCCCACTGACACGCAAAAATCCTTAATTACAAGCACCTGCTTGTAATTAAGGACTTTTGACCAGCAAACCCCTTAATCACAAGCAACAAATCCTTAATTACAAGCAGGTGCTTGTAATTAAGGATTTTTGACCAGCAAAAACTCTAATGACAAGCAACCACCCTTAATTACACGCAGGTGCTTGTAATTAAGTATGTTTGACCAGCAAAAATCCTTAACGACAAGCAACAAATCCTTAATTACAAGCAGGTGCTTGTAATTAAGGATTGTTGACCAGCAAAAATCGTTAATGACAAGCAAACATCCTTAATTACAAGCAGGTGCTTGTAATTAAGGATTTTTGACCATCAAAATTCCTTAATGACAAGCAAACATCCTTAATTACAAGCACCCGCTTGTAATTAAGGATTTTTGAAAAATTTTGACAAGAAACAGATCCTTAATGACACGCACAAATCCTTAATTACAAGCAGGTGCTTGTAATTAAGGATTTTTGGCCTTTGTGTCCCCAACGTCTCAAGGAGCGTCCGCAATTACTTCCTTAGGCTCGGCCAGCCGGACCAACTTCAATCTCTAGGCCATGGACGCTAGCCCTGCGCACGGGTAAAGCAGTTTGCGCGAGGAAAACACGAATCCGATAGGCAAGAAACCGTAGTTACAGGAACAATCCAGATTTTCGAGGAACAATTCTGATTTGCAAGCAAAAATCCTTATTCGGAAGCAAAACTCCTTTTTCGCAGAAAAAATCTTTAATGACAAGCACAATTCCTTAATGACAAGCAAAAATCCTTAATTACAAGCAGGTGATTGTAATTATGATTTTTTGGCTTTTGTGTCCCCCCACTTTTCAGACAAAAAACATGAAAATCCTGGTTTTGGACCGAAAACTGGGGGACAGAATTGAGGGTCTGTCCCCCAGTTTTCGGTCCAAAACCAGGATTTGCGGCTTTTGTTTTTGAAAAGCGGGGGACGCAAAAAAGCGAAAATCCTTAATTACAAGCACATGCTTAATTAAGGAATTTTGCTTGTAATTAAGGATTGTTGCTTGTCATTAAGGAATTTTGCTCGTCATTAAAGGTTTTTTCTGCGAAAAAGGAGTTTTGCTTGCGAATAAGGATTTTTGCTTGCAAATCAGAATTGTTCCTCGAAAATCTGGATTTTTCCTGTAACTACGGTTTCTTGCCTATCGGATTCGTGTTTCCTCGCGCAAACTGCTTTACCAGTGCGCAGGGCTAGCGTCCATGGCCTAGAGATTGAAATTGGTTCGGCTGGCTGACACTAAGGAAGTATTTGCGGACGCACCTTGGCGCAAAAACAAAAAACCCTTGTATTTTTGTTGCTTGTCATTAAGGATGTGTGCTGGTCAAAAATCCTTAATTACAAGCACCTGCTTGTAATTAAGGAGTTGTGCGTGTCATTAAGGATCTGTTTCTTGTCAAAATTTTTCAAAAATCCTTAATTACAAGCGGGTGCTTGTAATTAAGGATGTTTGCTTGTCATTAAGGATTTTTGGTGGTCAAGAATCCTTAATTACAAGCATCTGCTTGTAATTAAGGATTTGTGCGTGTCATTAAGGATCTGTTTCTTGTCAACAATCCTTAATTACAAGCGGGTGCTTGTAATTAAGGATTTGTTGCTTGTCATTAAGGATTTTTGCTGGTCAAAAATCCTTAATTACAAGCACCAGCTTGTAATTAAGGATTGTTGCTTGTCATTAATGATTTTTGCTTGTCAACAATCCTTAATTACAAGCACCTGTTTGTAATTAAGGGTTTGTTGCTTGCCATTAAGGATTCTTGCTGGTCAAAAATCCTTAATTACAAGCACCTGCGTGTAATTAAGGGTTTGTTGCTTGTCATTAAGGATTTTTGCTTGTCAAACATCCTTCATTTCAATCACCTGCTTGTAATTAAGGATTTTTGCTTGTCATTAAGGATCTTTGCTGGTCAATAACCCTTAATTACAAGCACCTGCTTGTAACTAAGGATTCTTGCTTGTCATTAAGCATTTGTGCTTGTCAAGAATCCTTAATTTCAATCAAGGATTTTCACGTGCTCATTAAGGACTTTTGCTGGTCAACAATCCTTAATTACAAGCACCCGCTTGTAACTAAGGATTTTTGCTTGTCATTAAGGATGTTTTTCTTGTCAAAAATCCTTAATTACAAGCACCTGCTCGTAACTAAGGATTTTTGCGTGTCATTAAGGATTTGTTCTTGTCATGGGGGGGGGCGCCGGCCGTATACAAAAACTGTTTTTTTGTAAACAGCTGGGCGGACTGCGAATTTGTCAACATGAAAAGCACTTGTTTCTCCACTCCTCTCCTCTTGGTTTGAAGTTTGAAGTATATAGACGTTTGCGTGTGTCCTCCGTTTGCCACCTTTGTGAGTTTTCCCCTCCTCTCCTTTTGGTTTGTGCTTTGCGTTTTCCCTTCCCTCTCTGTATGCCCCTTCTCGTAAAGTATATGGACGTTTGTGTGTGTTCTCTGTTTGCCACCTTCGTGATTTCTCCCCTCCTCTCCTTTTGGCTTGTGCTTTGCGTTTTCCTTTATCTGCATGCCCCTTGTCGTGTCGTGGAGTATATGGACGTTTGTGTCTGCGTTCTCCGTTTGCCACCTTCGTGGTTTCTCTTCTTCTCTCCTTTTGGTTTGTGCTTTGTGTTTCTCTGTGTGCCCCCTGTCGTGTAATTAGCACATGGACGCTTGCGTGTGTGTGTCCTCAGTTTGCTACCTTCGCGATTTCTCCTTGGTTCCTCACGGTGTTTCTTTGAGGGAACCCTTCTCTCGTCAGGGAAACAAGTAGAACTTCATCAAGCGGGGTCCATCTTAAGACATGTGTCCCACCAGTGAGGTCCAATCCCAACCAATCCAAATCACAGGTTACGTGAGGTTTGGCATGTATTTGCCCGGATGGGTTTCACATTTTTTGAGTTGGTTTCCTTTTGGGGGTTTCCCAATTTCTAACTTGGTTTGTGCTCTGTTTTCTCATGTAGACTAGACAGGCACAGCCAAGCTACACAGAACATTGTTTCTATCGTTGAGTGCATACTTGAAGGACGCTCGATGCCAACCCTTCGACCATGTTTGCCATTCATCGCCCATTCCTAGGGGTAGGACACACGTAGGGTTTCCACATACTGCATGCGCATAGATGACTTGCTTTTGGGGGGGGCTGAGAGCAACGTTGTCGTTTTCTATTTGCATTACACAAACAATGTGGTTTGCGATGTGCACGACACAGCTGGCGAGGGAGTTGCCGGAGTATTGCAGCATAGCTTCAATACTTGCCGACGCTGTTTTTTCGTGATTGTTGGAGCTCGCATTTTCCGATCAGCCCAAACAAACGCAGGGGCCACTTTGCATCCGGCTTGTCAAATCACATGTCTTAGCAACCCTTATTCTCAAGCACATGTCTTAAATACAAGCCAGAACCCCTATTTGTGCAATTCCCCACAGCCGACAACCTAAGAATCTGCTTCCGCTCCCCTTGTGCGAGGTGTACATCACCACTGGCTGGCAGCTTGGGCTTGAGGCGGAAAATCGGTTTCCCACTTGCTTGGTCGAACCGTTGGTTTTCCAGTTTTGACAACCATACTTAGTCAAGGGCCCAAAAGGTTTAACCTTGTATTTCCAGGTACTTTGGACAGGTGAGTGGTGGGTTCCCGCGCTAAAATCGGATTTCCACCTTGTCGCCATAAGCATAAGGTGAGCTACGCACAGGAGTCAGCCATGCCAGGGATTCTTACGGGTTATTTTTTGAGACAGAGGTTCATATTTGTAAGAGAAGGGTGTGCATTTTTCAATTGTTACTTTGTTTATCTTTCTTTTTCACTGGCTGCAACTGGGGCGATCTTTGGAGCATGGCGTGCATATCCCAAACCCAAAACTGGTGGACCCTCAACCCTACTGTAAACCCAGAACCCTGCGTTCAATCGGACGCCAAAAGAAACCACGGGCCTGTATCCTTTTTCGGGAACCCCCTATTTATTGAAAAGAAAACCCCACGGAAAACCGACCGCCACTGCGGGGTCGCATTTCCTATTTCAAGACGCGCCCAACGGGTCGGTCCCTGACGCGAGGGTCCCAAACACGGGGCGTTTTTTTTCCGCCGAGGTCCGCCACCGGGGCCTGGGACGTGCGTCTGCTCAGCGGCTTCGCAGGGCTCTTGCTTGGGGACCTCGCGAATGGAGGCCGCGGGCTCGAAGGTGTCTCCAAGGGACATGGCACAAACGAACTTCTGCGGGGATACGGAGGGAGCGGGTCAAACGGTTTTGGGGGGATATGGATTCCAACTTGGCGCCATTTCCCATATCAATAGTCAAGGTGCATTTAGGGGGAATCCTCCCGTATCCTTGGTTCTTCCTGTATCCCTGCTAGTTGGTTTCCCTGAAACCAACGCCCCTCCCTTTCTTTCCAACGGGTGACATAAAAGGTCACATCTGCTACCTGTCCCACATCTGCTCCATGTACTCTACGCCAACATTTATGACCCAGTTGGAGAAAGTCAATGTGATTCAACATGAGCATACACAGGTTGGTTGGATTTGGTTCACTCCCGACTCGCCAACTGACCCATGACACCGGGGTTTTGCGGGGTGAAAGGCGATGCTCCTTTTAAAAAGGCTTTGCAATTGTGTGGTTACCACATTTCAGCCTACAAAGCCCCAAACCTGGTTACCGCCTGTTGGTCAATTGTTCAACGTCCAAGGAGGGAAAAGCGAATAGTCCTCCGTGCGGGGGAGTTGGCTGTGGGTCAATACCAATGGTACCATTTTGGGGTCTATTTTGGTGGGGCTTGGGCTGTTCACTGGGAGGGCGGGATTTTGACCCATGGCCAATTTGCAAGACCTCCGCACTTCACTTCTTTTCGAGAGACTCACCCCGACGCACCACCAACTTCGGCACTCTTGCCAATTTCCTCTCTGCCGCGCCCGCCCTTCGAGGCGGGTGCTGAACAGAAAGGGTCCCTTTTTGTTTCCCCCTTCTCGGTGATTCCAACATCACCTTCCGGGCCACGTTGAAATGAGTTCGCGTTTGTGATGTTTAAAGGTGACATATAAGGAACCCAGTCTTCCCACCTTTCTTCCTCTTCAACCGCAACAAGGCCACTTTCAAACACAGTTCCTGTTTTGGGTTTCCACCCTGGGGTTCCTTCTTTTCAAAAACATCACGTCTAAGTCCATAGGTCAGTTCGGTAAACAGTAGAAGTGTTCCGCTTTCAGTGTGGCTCGAGATACATGTAGTGGAAGTCCTCTTGTCCAAAAGGATAACTATAGTGAAGAAAACTCTGTGAAAGCGCGGGGGGTTCGGCAGTTTGTGATACCGGAATGGCAAGAGGACCACCCTGGCCCTGAGTCCACTAGAGTTGCACGCCAAAGCATAGGTGTCTCTCAAAACAACAAAATCCCCCCAAAAAATAATAAAGACACATAATAATAATAGTAATAATAGCAATAATAATAATAATAATAATAATAATAAGGGTAATTGTCCTGTCTTTTGGTTCTCCAAAAAAAACCGCCAGAAAGGATTCCCCCACCCAACAAAGAAGAGCCACCAACATGGGTTCGTTCACATTCCATACTCTCCAAGGCACAGGAGCATACCTCTTGTCTATTTGCGAGGTTCCAAACAACAAACCCGCCACGGGCGTAAAACAAAGACGAGTCACAAAATAATTCTCCTCAGGTCAAGGCCAGTAGGTTTGTCTCAAAACAAAAAATCGCCCCTAAGAATGGGCATGTTCCTTTGGTTTCCCCGAAGAAACCCACCCAGAAAAGAAAGCCCCAATGGCCCAAAAGAATCCCGACCCTAAAAAGGGTTCCCACGCCTAAGCCCCAAAAAAGGATTCGGATTCTTCCTTTGCTTTCCTTTGGTTTCCCCGAAAAAAAAAAAACACCCCAAAGAAGGGATTCTCCCACCCCATGTTCCTTTGGTTTCCTTTGGTTCCTGTGGATGCCTGGCCGGGAAGGCGTGGACGCCTCTGGCGCCTGCTGCTCCTGCGGCGGCGGGGTCTTCGGCCGCCCCTGCGATCAGCGCACCAACGGCGCCTCGGACAAACATCGGGCGGGGGTGGCACGGGGGAACGGGGGTCACAAACCAAAAGGAACCCCGGGCTGCCCGCTATTTTGACATGGCTAGTTCTATAGATAGACATGTTTGTAGACAATATATATATATATATATATATACAGAGTATACCCACCTAGCAATGAGATAGGATCTTGTGTGAGGTTCACGCGTTACCAGGGGCCTTGCTACCGCTATGTGTTGGAGGATTCTCCTAAGGATGGATCCCCCTTTCGGGGGTGACTCCCATGTTGGCACCCCATACCATCCCCGGAAAAAAAAAGCCGGCAAGTGACAGGAAGTATTGGTGCTGGGTCGCCTCCAGAAGGCGATTCCTCAGTCCCAAGAGCGGAGAGCCACTTCTTGGGCCGTTTGATGTGGGCGGATGCCTTTCATCAGGGGTCCCAGTCATATGTGTCCTTTTTGGTTGAGTTGGTCGAAAAATAGAGGGCCCTGGTTTACCAACTACCAGGGCCATCTATTTTTTCCCAAAAAGGACACCTATGGTCCCAGCTTTCTTTGGGGGACCTGGAGAACCAACGGACTTGGCCGTTGCTCAGCTCACTCGACTTTCCGGGGGGGTTCTGGTGATGGCCCGTGGGCTGCGGTCACCTCCCCAACTTCCGGACTTTTAGAAGACGAAGAATCTTACTTTCTTAAGAAATCCGGGCAGGGGTGCCATATGTTTCCTTGAGCTATTTACTTGCAAATGAATATTTTGAGCTTTATCAAAACTTCCCGAAGTTCAGTGAACCCCACACTGGTCGATTCCCCCACTTTGGTCCGCTCTGAAGCAACCTCAAAACGGCGCCCTCAACAATCAACACGCCACATGGGATGAAGCCCCGACCCTGAGGTCAGCTTCCCTGGGTGAGCCGTTCAGACGTGCCCGGCAGCACGCAGACCAGCCGCAGGCCAGGGGTCCTGTGAAGTGCTGGTACCTGCCGGCAGGGGGGTTTGATATTCCTCTCTTGGGGAGGTTTAGACATCCCCTTTTGGCCCTTTTAAGATGAGATGACGGTTGTCCTTTGGAAGGGGTGGTGTTTATGTGGGACATACAAGTGGAAGGTATCCTTGTCGTCAAAAACCTAGGGAAAAGAGGTCCGGTGGGTTCGAACAGAAGGATGGGTGAAGGGAATGGACTGGACTCACCCCGAATGTAGGAGAGCTTTCGACTGGCGGAAGCAAACCAACAAGAACCTGGAGGCAAGGATACCTGCCTTCCTGCGTCCTTGCTTGCTTGCTTGCTTGCTTGCTTGCTTGCTTGCTTGCTTGCTTGCTTGCTTGCTTGCTTGCTTGCTTGCTTGCTTGCTTGCTTGCTTGCTTGCCCATGTTTTGCAACAATTCTAGTGGTTAATTCCTGTTCTTGTTCCACCAACGTTCTTTGCGAACACCAGCTGTTTTCCTTGGGTTTTGGATGGTTTCCTGAAACGAAGGATCTTTGGAAAGAATGGCGGAGGTACGCCTAGAACAATGGCCTCTCACTTCCAGCTGTGCTCAGCTGGCATGGCAGTCTTGGCAGAAACCATCGCCTTGCCTTTGGTGCATTTTGCTTGGATGCTAGGACTTTAACTTTTTGCCAACTAATGGGGGTTTCCATTGAACCACTAAAGGTTAAGCTTTTAGCAGGGGAGCAGCAAGCAACCATCGCCTGGCGTTTTTCAAAGGCAACCCAACAGGTCACCAGCTATGGCGGGCTCTGCCCCAATCGGGCCTGAACTGGCGGGGGGGGGGCCGCCGGTTGCCAAAAAACGGGGATATCACCGGGGCTTGTCAGACCTATAGGTCCAGTCCTTTGATCGGGATGCATTTCCATAGGGGCAATTCTCCTGGAGCAGCCTTGGTCTTCTTTTAGTTTACCCTTTAAGGCCAACTAAAGGACACACCAACAAAACAAGAGGAGTTCTAAGACATAGATCTCTTGTGAACATGGTTTCAAGGGAAACCACCAGGACGCCAACCAACAGCAGGGGCTGATAGTCCTGACCATGACCATCCAGAATCAAGCTCAAACCAAGCCTCAGCCCCCATTCACTCCCCCCAAACCCATATTTTGGAGGAATCGGTCCCTAATGAGAAACGCCCATCTCACTTGCCCAAAGCCGACTTTTGGTTTGCCCTCGGCAACCATTTTTTAGTCATGGTCCCCAAAGGTGATCACCTTTTCTTTCCAGGTCCCCAACCCCAGCCAAACAAAGAAAAACACCAGAAACATGGAGAGAAGCTCGCACAACTTCATCCAAATCAACCCACCTTCCAACCCCTTCAAGCCACCACAGCCGAAGCCACCACAGCCGCCGAAGCCGTCGCCCGAAGCCGTGCAGCTCCCCGTCGTCGCGCCAGGCTCGCCGGCGGCTTCGCCAGCGCCTCGCTGCTGGGGGCGCCCAACAGCGACGGCTTCGCCCTGAGCATCGTCTACGCAGACTGCGCGCCCCGGCGTGCGTCGAAGAGGGCGTCCTTCCGATTTTTCGCGATTTAGGGCTTCTGTTTCAATTGAAACACCCCAGCAATCCGAAGAGGGAGTCCTTCCTGTTTTGTGTTTATTTATTTTTCACATCAAGCAAACAGGTTGGCCCAAAAGCAGAGACAAAGTTCAATTCGATTTGGGTGAATCAAACAAGTGAGGGCCGCCAAAAACGGAAATTGCTACCTAGCTTTGAGCCAGCGGAACAAATTTCCAATCGGCCCGCGTGTGTGACAAGTGGTCTGAGATTCGATGGGCCCGCGAAGATTCCTTTCATAGGGAACCCACATATGTCATATGTCGAGTTGGTGAAATTTGAATTTGACTCACTCTGATGAACAAACAGTGGTAGTGTAGAGGGCCTGCAGTAAGTTGAGCTTATCCTCACTTCTACATGTCTCACAATGCGGGGCACACTTGAGGGGCGTTTAGGAGTTCACAAATTGCAACTCATCGTCTACATACCTGTCGTCCCCTATTTGTTATTTTGTCTAGAATGGGAAAGCGCATCTAGTTATTGAAATTATTGACGGTTGAAAGGAATGGTTGGAATCAACCTCTATTATACTGCAGTAGGCAACCAGCTTAAACATCTGAATTGGTCTCCTAAAAGTGGAAGGCATGTTTTCTTGTTTGAAGGCACACAGCTCGCGCGCTCGCGCTCGCGCGCGCGCGCGCGCGCGCCCTCGAGTGAACGAAGGCGGACGCGGCGGCCTCCTGCGTGCTGGACGCCATTGTGGTGCCGTACAGCGTGAAGGACAAAGTCACCACGCCCTTGAAGCTGGTCTGGACGCAGGCCGGTCACATGGACGGGGACTGCGGAGCTTTTGACAGGGGAATTGTTGGGCGGTTTTGAACATGTCCAACAAGGTTTCCCCTCTAAGGTGGTTTGAAACATCACAAATGTAAGGGTCAAATCTGAAGGGAGTGCCCTCCTCGGGTGATGTTTGGGGGGACTTGTAGGGAAAACTGTAGGAACTGTGCAGGTTTCGGTGTGAGTTTCCTGATTTGGTTGACTATGAAAGGGGAAATTGATTGAAATTTGAGAGCTTCATTTCTGAGACTTGAGTTGCTTTGGGCTGTTTGATCCTTCAGTGTTAGCGTCCTTCATGTGAGCTTGAAATGGGCCACCCAGGTTGAAACCAGGGTCAGAGTGGGTGCGAGCTTCTTTTCTGAGGGTTGTGGTTTTGGAGTTGGGAACTGGCGCTGGAAACCTGACTCATACTTGACCACAGCATCAGCTTTTTTACTCTCGCAAAATAAAAAGATGATGCATCGATCCATAAACTACGGGCAGTTGTCCATGAGACTGGTGGACACCCTTGCTCACATGGACAGACAAGCGAGAAAGGTCGTCGAATTATCATAGTCACCCAGAGTCGACAAATGCACAAGAACTGCAAGAACATGCAAATATGAGTACTTTTAGATGTTCATTCACACTCAGCGGTGGTTACACAGCTCACAACTGGGCGGCCAAATTCTGCTTCGCCGGCAGGTGATGAAGCCGGGCTGCCGCCTTTATGGAGAGAGCCAGGCCTGTTCAGAAGGACCTTGGTTTCTTGGAGGGTATCCTTTTCAGGACAACAGAACCATTTTCTTGGAGGATATCTCTTCTTCTTGGAGGGTATCCTTTTCTTGGAGGGTATCCTTGAGAAGTGTGGTTTAAAGGAAGCTACAAGGAAAACTTGTCACAACCATTTTTGTGAGGGGTCCAAATTGTTTGACATAAATGTGGTTTGAGGGGTGGGGGAAATGTGGCATCTAGTTTCTCAGGGTTCCAAACCTGCTTTCCCAAGTCGGCTTACACCACCAATTCGGTTGCCAATTGAAAGGGAATCTCCTTTTGGGGTGAGGTTTTAAGGGGGTATATAAGGACACCTATACTGATCTTGGAGCTTCCGGAGTTGTTAAGGGAACGTATGGCACCCTGTCTCACCGCAACTCGCACGCCTTCTCGTCAGGCGCGGGCCTGACTGAAGCCGAGCGAAGTGGTAGGTGAAGATATGGGCGTGGCAATCAAAATTGGAAAGCTGGGGGTTACGCAGGTTTTAGTCTTTGTTTCAAAATGGCCAAGGCGCCATTTTGGTACATGGTTTTTGACCCAATATGGCAACCAACACGTTGCAGACTTTGACAAGCTGCCTTGGCAGAAGAGCCACCTGAGGGCAGCTTGTGAACACATCGTTTGATCCTGGGATCCCGATTTGGAGCCACCCGAAGCCGATACCTATTCACCAAACCCGCTAGGAAGGGACCACCCAAAACCGATGAGATGATCCTGGTGATGCTGCTGGCTCGCTTTGGCGAGACATCCAGTGCCGTTGAACTCCTGTGTTGGAGGGGGAGTTCCCCTTGAACTGAAGTTACTTCGAAAATGGTTGCCTTTTTTTCATGGCCATTCAAGCTTTGAGAGTAGACGCAGGATTCACACCAAACAATTTCTGGATGCCCATTCATTGGACAGCCCCAATTTCACTCCCCTCCCTGAGTTTCTGACACTTTTTAGTGAGACCATTGTAGGGGCAAAAAGGTTGGCCTTTCTGTTGTACCATCCATTCAGGATGCGAGCTTTGAAGCGACCATGGTCTACTAATCTTCATGGATTCACATGAAAAAGCACTCATCAAGGCGCATGCAATCTGTTGAACCGTTGCGTTTGATAATGGTTCGTGCGACAGGCACAATTCATCACTCCATGCGTCACGCATTCGACACAGCCCCTGACCTCGATCCCTAAGACCCCTTGCCGGGCTTTCCAGCGTTCAAACACCCTCCAACATCAGCTTTCCATGATGGCTTTCCGGGTTTCAAGAGATGTTTCACATGCTAGCAAATTTGTTTTAGTCACGGCAGCCCAAGGGTGATCTCCTCTCATGCACGGTCCTTTGAGAGAAGGGTATACGGGTGAGTGTGTGTGTGTTGTTTGATTTGTTTTTGACCTTTTTGCTAAGGGACGCCAAAAGGAAAGCCACAGTTTTTGGTTGGTCGGCACGTCCATCTGCTTGTTTGGCAGGTGGCCGAGTACGTTTGGCACAGCAGCAACTGCGGTTTCACGCCGGGGTCTCTCTACGCAGTGGCCCTGCACCTCACCAACACTGCAGGACCGTCCACGTTCAGACGAGAGGTCAGGGTAAAGCCCCTTCACCTAACAACCATCTTTTTTGAGGGTATCATGTCGACCCTCAAAAAAAAAGGAGGTATTTACCACGGAAACCCAGTGGTTTTGTTGATACCTAGGTCCCCCAGCTAGGTGCCCTTTCTCACCCCCGTTTTTGGTTGGGAGGGTTCCCCTACTAAAATAGACCACAGGAAAAAGTTGATACCTTAGTCTAACCTCTCTACTGGAGGACCTAGTCATGTGTACAAATCATCCCGTTGTCCCTTCACACCGAATGAGCAGCGCCCAACACCCCTGCTGCCCCTGCCGTGTTTTTTTTTGGGTAGGCGGCTCTACTACCTGGTTCGGCGCATGTATATATATATATATATATGTGTATACATATATGTATGTATATACGCCTTGATCGATGTCCATTTTGGTAGAGCCGGCAATCAATGGGTTTCGGGCGGCAGTCACATGAGTTTGTCTCAACATAGGATATACGCAGCCCAACAATCGGATTGGTGGCCTTTGTAACACGGGTGCCCGAGCATCAACACAAAACCTCGATCCAGTCTTCCGTAACATCCGCCCCGAAGACCAATCCAAGACCCATATTGTGGGTCTTGGATTGGTGAGGTTTGCGGAGCCAGTTGCACAAGTGCTTGAACACAGGCTGAGGAGCTGAGTCTGGGGAATGTATCCATGTGTGTGTGTGTGTGTTGGTTTGGTTCTTCTCCCCGGCACCGCATGAGTTTGGCAGTCCCCGTCAGAATCAAACTCCATGCCGAGATCCTTCCAGCGACACATGGATCCCCAGAAGCATCCCATTCCATTCCGAGACTCACAAGGCTCTTTGAAGGGAATCCGCAGGGAGTTCGGTTTGCATGAAAGCCAAGAATTAGTTGGCCTCAAGCCCTATAGGAAGGTCCAGGTTCGCTTTAGTCCCGGAAGCAATTGCCTGCCAGGCAGCTACCTCCACGTGATGGATTTAGAGATTCCAGGCGGGAGCTTCGGGTGAGCTGCGACATCGCGCTTGGGGGCCGTTGTTGCCTTTCTCCCTGTCTTTTTTTTTTTTTTTTGTTTTTTTAATTTATTATTATTATTGTTATTATTGTTATTTCTTGTTTTATTGTTTATTTATATATATATATATATATATTTGCCAAACCTCCAGTGAGGCCTTGCGTCCTTCCACGTGCGAAAGCGGATTTGGTGTCCCGGGGAGGCCTGCCGAGCTCCAGCCCCAGCAGCGTCCAGCTGGTGGACCTGGATCTGCGGCCGGGATATCTGCAGGGGGAGGCGAGCGGAAACGACCGGACCCAGCCAGGGGGTACAGGGTTGTCGTTGGGAAACATTTTAATTTTTTGCTTATTGTGGTTTAGTGGGAAATCCAACCACTTCACTGCTAAAATTTAAATATTTGCTCCCCTTCCAACGTCAACCAAGGGTAGGGTGGGGAAGGGGAGGGATGGCTAAACCCGGTGGCAAAGGTGTCCTTTTTGGCCGTTTTGCTGAAAAAAACAGAAGGCCCTGGTTTACCTGGTGGTTCAATCATCTACCGGGGCCATCTATTTTCCAGAAAGGACACCTAGCCTATGCCTGGTGGACTATGCATGGGCTGGGTGTTTCACCGAAGGATTTGCTCGAAACATTGATTCTTGCTGGGAAACCCAATTACTTTTGCGGGTGACTTATGTGGCATGGATCTGATTGGATCTTTAGGATTCCCTGTGTGAGTAGTGAAGGGAAGCCATGAAAAGCATCCAACCCCCCCAAAACTACACCCTCGAGGTAACCAGAGCCTCCACTTGGCCCAGGACTGAGTCAGGCCTTGAGGTAACCACACAGAGAATCGGACCCACCCCCTCCCCTCCCATTGTGTGCCCTCGCTTCTTGGCTTTTGGCAGCGACTCATATCTCTCCAGTACGCTTCTGGCGCTCGTTTGGCACGGCAGGTGAACATCGAGGGGCTGTTGGACGAGAGCAACGTCCTGCAGTACCGCGCCTACTTCGGCCGCTCCAATTCCTCCAAGACGCTTTGGCCGCGCGAAACGCGACAAAAATCAAACCCGAGGGAAGCTGTAGCACGAGCAGCAGTGGTTCAAGTCCAGGCGGTCAACGTTTCGCACACAAAGGAAAACCGGCATAACATACAAATGTTGACTTCAAATGAGGCGACCGGCCTATGTTTGGCCAGCCCTTGAAACCGCACCAAAAAAGGTCTCGAGTCCAAATAAAACACAACACCATATGAGATCTTCTGTTCCCGCTTATAAGTTGCTGCTACTACCTTGTGATGTAGCAGCGTCCTTGGCGTTGTTCCGCAGT
This sequence comes from Effrenium voratum, assembly GCA_963377175.1. Classification (NCBI taxonomy): domain Eukaryota; class Dinophyceae; order Suessiales; family Symbiodiniaceae; genus Effrenium; species Effrenium voratum. The sequence continues at coordinate 781,682 of CAUJNA010001424.1, forward strand.
TGCTGTTCTGCTTTGAATTGCTTTGTCTGCTGCCAGTAAGGACATGGTGCCTCTTGAATAACTGTGATAAAGTCGTTTGTCCAAGAAGTACCCAACATAGCTTCTCAGCAGGACCGGCATCCCCTTCCAATCGAATCCTTGTAGAAGTGTGCTCAAGAGGTTTGGAGCACAGGATCTAAATCTCCCCCTTCCCCCCCTCTCCCAGTGTTTCCCCCAAGTATGACAGAGCCTTATGAAGGCCTCTTTCGAAGCCTGGAGGGGTGGATATTGTCAACTTCATTTGGATGTGCGGTTGCACCTCAACGATGCGCTTTGTTCTACCCTGAGGATCCAGGAACCCCTCTAGGTGACCAGGATGGTTACTTCTAGGTTTTACATCACCGTTGGTTGCCTACCTCGGGTTACCTATTATGGGTCTGTTTGTTGGTGGTTTTCCTTCTGGCTTTCCTTTTTAAAACTATTTTAAAACTAACCCAAAGCGGGTTCCCGCAAAAAGACACGAGCCACCCACATTGGGTTTACTGGGATCACTGCGTGCACGTTGCCCACTATCCACCGTTAAGGGTGGACTACATCGCGGACGAGCGTGCGGCCCTAGTCGGGTGGATCAACACCTACTCCTCGGGTGGGCTGCGGAATGGCTACAACAACGCAGCTCGGTGCGAGAAGTCGGGAACGCGTGCTCGGCCAGTCGGGGTGTAGCAACCTTTTTTTTTGTTTAAGCACCTCATTTGTTTGGACCAGAAGGAAGCAATGCTTCCTTAGCAAGTGGTGTTTGTTTTCGCCTCAAGATTTAAAGGCAAACCAAACGGAACACCTGCCTATGTTCACCGGCCGAATCGTTTGGAGAGACCTCTTGTACACAACTGGCTTTTTCCATGACACAAACGGTGGTCGACCTGCTTGCTCCATGAGGAGATTCGGCTTTCAGCTCTCCTGACTTTCCTTGGCCATGGTGAGTCTTCCAAGACCCTTAGCGCTTAGTTTGTTGGAAGGAGGATATGGTTGTGGATCAAAACCAATGGTGCCATTTTGGGGTAGGCCACCCATTGTAGTCTATTTTAGTAGGGATTGGGATGTGCACTGGGGGTACGGGATTTGACCCATGGCCATATCACCAGTTCTTCACTGTGCGGAACGGACGTGGAACCCCATGACAAGCCTGAGCATTGAGCTGCGGCGGAATCTCCGTGGGCTTACAACTTTGGGCTCCTTCCATAGCTGTCTGGGGCCCTGCCACAAGTTACGTAAGCCTTTCGGTGCCTCCAAGGGAGAGCCAAGCAACCGCGGGAGTTTCTCCAAGGGTCCCTCGAGTTGTCCCTCGAGTCTTGGGTAATTTGTGTCATAAATTGGGGAACGGAACTCCTTTTAACTTAAAGCAGGCCTTCTGGTTCCCCTTTTCCACCAACTTTAGACGCACTTTAGACAAATCTTCTTTAGGGGCCTTGGCTGCCTATCCGTCAGCCGCCTCTCGCTTCGAGCAGTCTTCGTGAGGAGTGCCTCTATGGCGACTGCAAGTGGCAGATGCTGTTGGCCAAGAGCAAAGACAAGGGCCGCTCATATCCCCAGTACATCCTGCGGCTGCTCGGCTTCCGGAACCACCCGGCTCAATGGGACAGGCGGTTGGTTGGTGTTGAAAGGAAGACCACCAGGAAACCAAGCCTCGCGCGGGTCCTGGATTCGGAGATCAACCCGGGTTTGAAGAAAGATGTACGCTCGATGCTATAGTTTTGCTTTTCGCCTGTCCAATCGAAAATGCATCCTTCCCAGTCTGATGTTGGGTCGGGCCTAAGACTCACCCAAAGGGGTTGAGCAGCGATGAAAAAGTCAACCCATTCAAAACTCAGCTGGTCTCGTGACTCAAAGTTCGAGGAATGCCAAATTGCTAGGAATGTTTGAAGCTGCCCGGGGATCGCAGTTTGCGTATGCCCAGTGTTTTGCCTTACGCTGATGAGGCCCCAGTTTTTTCGTGCCTGGATGGAACTTCGAGCTCAATTTGTTTTCAATCGAGCGACTGAGGCATGAGGATACTGGATTCTGCGTGTGCTACGTGGGGCAGGCGGGAGTGCTTTGAGCATACCCTCATGAGACAAAAGGGCCGTGCTCCACTTGTGTCACTCACCAGCTGTTGGTTGGAGAGCCAAGGAGCTGGGAGTATCTAAATTCGCTTCTACACAGGCAGCTAAGGCGCAACCAAGAGGTCTGTGAGGACATGGTAGCTCATGGACATAATTCAATATGATATATCGCATGAATATTGGATATACATGGTCTAATGTTTGCTTAACACATGACCAGGTAAGAGCAACCATGAGCAACGATATCCACCTTTGCTGTACGCAGCCGGTGCAGCTTTTCGCAGCGTTTGTCCGCAGCTATACGTATGTGACTTGCAGGTGATGTCGCAGACGACGTGCCCCTCAAATCTGCTGACCTTGGACTCGAGCGTGGTTTTCAAGTACGTCCCCACCGGCAATGGTGCGCTCATCGACAGGCGCGAAACGGGGGCAGAGTGAAGTGAGCGATTGTTGGGGCTGGTGGCGCAAGCAAAAGACGAGAGGCACGTAAAATCTGGTGACAACCTGGCCTGGGGTGTGAGGCAGTGCCTTGAAATTAGGAGCACGCATCGCAGGCCTCTTGTTGGGCTGAAATTGGAGATAGTCCACTAGTCGTTGCGCCAGAATGACTCAGACCTTTTGACGGTAACCGGCGCGCGGGGGAACCAGGTTGCCCTAAGCCATATCCATTTTGGACGCTATGCACCCACTTTGGTTTCCTTTGAAACCGCAGCTTCAAACTGTTTGAACTCCAAGACCACCCAGCCAGATCGCCAGATCCCTCGGACCTTGGGATTCCTCCACGCACTGGACCCCTGGATTTGGCTCGGTGCTCCATGGCCTCAACTCGGCTTGCAGAATTTCCAAGTTCGGTTCTGGTTGCACCCCAATCGACCCAATCAAGCCCCAATCCGATGGTTTGGTCCATCGCCAATTCTGGGCTCGGTCTTCTTTACACAACTTGTCGGCTCGCAATAAGCGCGATTTTGCCCGGATTCCCGCTTAGAAAGACAACTGCTCAGCTTGTAGGGATGGAGTTGTTTTTTGGGGTCTTTTAAAACCAGACACGACTTTTTCGGCTCGGAATGAGAGTGTTTTGTTGCGTCCGCCAGGCAGGACCGGTTGTTCAAGACGGTGTGGTACCGCGACATCGGGCCCAGAGACACCAAGACTTTCGAGTCCGTTCAGGCCGCAGAAGCGGTCGGGGTGCCAACTTCCAGGGGCCATGGGGTTTTCAACTGGTGGTATTGTTGGGATCTGTGGAAATCTTGTTTCTCTCTCTTCTTCTTTTTTTTTTTTTTAAACGGGGATTGTTGTCCGTGTTTTGTTTACTGGGTGGGGGTTGGAAATCTCAGGTTGGTGATGTGAAAGGGAGCTGAAGGGAGAGTGATCTTTCGGCCCGCGAGTTTGTTTGTCAACTTTCAGAGCGTCTTTGTTGTACTCGCAACATGCGGCGCCTTACAGTTGCAACGAAATACATCCCCCCATTTGAGTAGAGAGGAGGAGGTTTGAAACAAGACTTGTCCTTTTAGGAGGCTCGGGAAGCACATATATATATATATATATATATGTAAGTCTTTTGTGCTTTGAGACGCACCCATTTTGTTTCCGACTTGTGGCCTAAAACGGGTCTTGAATTCTTTGGACAGCCCCTATTTGCCTTGGATGATGTGGGGTGTCTGAAAGCAGCGAGAGGGACCTCCGAAAAATAGTCGATTGGTCGGTTTCCTTGTGGTTTCCCTTTCAATACGCAAAGGAGGTCAGAGATCCATTTTGAGAAGCGCCAAAGGAAACTCGGTCACTTCTCCTTGTGTGCCCGGCAGAGACAGAAGTCAATGCCTGGTTGGCAGTCCGGTGAAAGGACTCAGGACGAATTTTCGTTGTGTCGGACCGCAAGGACGTCGAACTTCACAGCAGTTTGAGAACCTGACGCAAGTTCTGCCGCACTCGGCCTACTGTTCGTATTCAAAACAAAGGAAAGACGCGAAGAACAGCCTCAGATGCCATGACTCAGTATACCTATGCACCCACACACACAGACACGAACGCATACATGCAAGCAGACGCACACACACACACACAGACAACAACACAGATGATGTTGACTTTAGATCAATCACCCCGCGGTAATCATCGGGTTTAGTGAAGGGAATCATCACTGGGGAACATTTTGTTTGAATAGGACTGGTTCCATCAAGCGACCGGGGCATACGTCCAGCTGCGGAGTTCGGAGTACCTCACACGACTCTCGACCCGTCTGCGTACGCACGCGACAGGCCGTGCTGGAGCAGGTCTGCAATGACTATGAACCCTGCGCCCAGTCAACAGCGGCAAGGGTCTTTCGTGGGATAAAGCAAATTCCTTGGGAGCGTTCAAGTGGACATGGGATAGGGGTTACTTGTTCAGTCTTTTCACCGCAATTTCAAGGGTGATTTTGAGGGTGGCCCTGAATGGACCCAGAACTCCAGAGATGTCGCTCCAGTTTAAACTATTCTGAGAAGCCTCTTTTGCAACACATCCTCATTGACCGCAGGCAGATTGATCTATTCTTTCCCATGGCAAACTGGGCACGAGAGAGAAGCTGGCTTTCCCCAACCGACATGGTTTGTTGCAGAGGGTCCTTGAGCAATCGGTCCAATATGTTCCAATCAGTTGCCCGGCGCAGACCCACTTAGTTGGCTAATTATGGCTCTTGCTTGGACGAGAGTGCCAAGCAAACCCCCCAAAAGGTGATCAAGTATGGGATCCACCACTTGTCAGTCTAGCACAAAGGATCCCCTTGTTCAATCCAGCGCCTTTTGGCTGGACGGGCCAGTTGTCTTGTGCCGTACTCTGTGCTGGACAAGTTTGGTGGGGTGAAGTTTACAAGTTGGAAAAATCCAAGCTCAGGGCCTCATGATGAATGCCTTAGGGATTCCTTCATTCAGACGGGCGAATTGTAGTAGTTCGTGCAGAGCATTGGGTTTGGCACAGTGTTTTCCCGCCAAACAACGTGCCCACAAGGTGTTTTTGTTAGTCAGATAGTTGTGAAGATATGGCTCAGTATATGCCCGAATGCTTCACTAGTAATCAAGACACCTCCACTGCCTAAGTGCAAATGGGTTTGTGTCTGGGTTTCCTGCCTCATGAAATATCAATTTCCAGCCAGTTTGATGAATGCTAATTTACGTTTCGTGTTTCTACCTAGCTCATGTCTTTTTCCCCGCCCCAAAACTCAAAAGCACTCAAGCACTCAAGCACATTCGGCACTCTTTTTCCACCCATTCTCTAAAGCACGCATGGTGGTAAGCAACAAAAATCAGACTTTTTTGGAAGCACCATTTTAGTGGCAAGCAACCACTTCCCGATTTTGTCGGACCACTCCACTGGATCTGTCACTAAACCTCAGGTTTTGTTCTCCTTCAGGCGTTGGAATCCTCATCGCCAGCTCCACGCTGGATGGCATCATTCTGCTGGACCGGCGATGGGGCACCACCGAGTACCCAGGCACCCGATGCGTGCAACCGTGCGCGAACGAGCTCGTTGCGCGTTGCTGGTTGCTCCTGGTGAAAACCTGGGGCTGGCATCTCTGCAGACATCGGATGTGTTCGCCACCCGGTGGAAGCCACTGCTTTTGGGTAATCGTACCAAGGGAATGTTGGTTGCATGGTTGAAGAAGCAAAGTGGGGGGTGGGGGGGGGACTGGTGGCACCTCAATATATGTTTGTCGGGTCTTCCGTTCTCGGCTCCTGAAGTGAGCTGTTTTGTTGCAGCCTGTTTCTCGTGAAGAGTTGGGCCCATACCCAGATTCCCCCCCAATGGTTTCGGGGGGTCATTTGGAGGACCCAAAGGCGGAAGCCAAGAGGTCGAGGCGAGCTCGTTTTTGCCTTTTTTCCTGCAACTCAAGGAGAGCCAAACATGTGCTAGGCTCGAACCAGGCAAGAAAGATCAAGAAAGCAGACAGAATCGAGCTGGGGCGCTAAGATTCCTTGCTTCGAGCCTTCTTTCAGAGTGATTATGTTTCAACCGAAAGCTGGGGCGAGATGACAAACACATGGCCTTGCCCATTATAGTTTGCATTTCAAGTTGGATGTGTTGATCGGTTCAGTATATATTTTGCAGGAGTGTGAGATGGTGTCCAGATGAATGCGAAGTGTTGATCATAGCAGTTCCTGAGATACAAGCTGATTCGATATTTATTATTGGCGGTACACCCGTCTCATGAGATCCATTCCACCCCAGCCGTGCATCCCCCTGACAAAAGGGAATTCAGACGCCCATGCCGCCGTAACAACATGACCCACATAAGCAGTAACCATGGCTCCGATGGCCCATGTCTGGTTGGCTTAGGGAAACCGAGAGGAAACCGCTGCCATTTGTGCGGGCCCATTTCCGCAGAAAGGACCGAGAAAGACATGAAAACCTGAGGGACCTGGACAAAAGCTCGGGCAACCAAAAAACCCTGCAGCAAATTTGTCGGTCAACAAAACCTGACCTGGACCAAAGTTCGGGTAACCAAACAAAACCCTGCATTTTTTTTCCGTCGACTGCCATCGACTCGCCGCTTCGCCGCTTGGCTTCGCATTTCGCTTCGCCGGGAGAGGCGTCTGGCCGCCGGAGCTGCACCCGCTGCTCCAAGCCGAGGGCGCGGAGTTGGCCTGGGAGGCGAGCGGAGTTCACCGAGTTGCGAGTGCCCGAGCCGGTTTTGGGGCACGGCTGGGAGCTTCTTTTTTTTTGCTCACCTCCTGTTGTTGTTTTTTTGGGGGTGGGTGGGGGTGGGTGGGAAGGGGACCCTTCACAAACATACGTGTTACTTGTTCGTTTTTCGGGGGGGGGGGGGGGGGACCCTGTTCAACATGTTTTGGCTCGGGGAACACCCTTCAAGAGCAGAATTCAGCCAAAATAAAGGGTGCCAATGCGTTTCTTCCCATGGTCACTGCGGGTCTGGGAACGTTTAACATGATCGACTTCTCGACTTCTTCGGGGAGGGAGGAATCCTTTCATGTGGAGAGCGGTTTCCCCTTTGACTCCTTCGCGAAGCTCCAAACAACTATACCAGGGGGTCCCCTTTTTTCGGGGGGACTTTCGTTGGGGTTCCATGTAAACTAGCCGGGGAGTCCTGGGTACCCCAAAGAGCAGGCAGTAACCAAAAATACATGCATGCCTTCGGTTACTTGGAGTTGAACATTCCGGGTTCACTTAACAGATGGGGGAGTAATGTCAGCTAAATAGTTCCAAACATTGTTCTCTTTTGCGGACCTTGGGCTTAAAGTACACACCCCCATTCTGATTTTTTCGTGGGCCCCTCGAGTTTCAATCCATTTAACAGGGGTCCTTTAAACAAAACGACCATGTCAAGCTCAGCAGCCGAGCGCTTGACGCCCTCGCTCGCGCGTGGAAGGCCTACAGCGACTCGGAGGCGGTGGCGCCGGCGAACCCCACCCGCACCAGTCTGGACATCGCGAGTCTGGAGCTTAGGGTTCTCCTCCCACCCCAGTCGCGTGTTTTTTTTTGACAAGGAGGGCGCGTCACAAGTTTTTGTTGGCAAGAGTTGTTTTTCTAGGCGACGACCGCCCGTTTTCTGCCGTGGACCATTTGGACGGCTTTTTGTCCCACACAATTCTTGGCCTCTCCTGCACCCCCCCCCCCCCGGGTTTGACCTGGGACCCGCCGGACCGCTGAGATGATCCGATGTGGCAGCCCTGGGTGGCCTTCATCCGCCAGAGCGCCGATGAGGATTGCCTCTGGGCGCTCCAGGAGCGCAGTCGGACGGATCCGAAGCTGTGGAAACGGCCCGAAGCGAATGGAGCTGAAATGACCTTTTTGGCTTTGGCCATGTTGAAAACCATGCTGGGTCATGGCACCCAAAGGTATGAGCCTTGTACTTCCTTGCTCTTTGAGATGTTCGGTGGGTTTGCAAGAAGAGTTGTTGTGTGCTGGGGGTGGGACAAGGGGAGATTCATCCCCTGGTGGGGCTTGGGGAGTTCAACCGGAAGACCTTCGAAGTTTCTCAAGTGCTCCTTGCCAGGTTTGAACAACTAGGGTGTCAGCCCCACAACTGGGAGGACTTGTTTTCAAGGGACATGGGATGAATCCCACAAACAAACTCCGAAAAGTTGTCCCATGCCCCTTTTGAGAAAACCACCCCGAGAATTTGGACCTCTCTCGCAGCGACATGGGCTGCTACGGACCCACCATCTTGTGTTTACCCAGCACCAAACCAAACTTGGACGGCCAGTTTCCTCATTTGACCCGCCTCCTTTTCTATTTGCACCCAATACACAAAGTTTCAACCCCTCATTTCAATAGTCGGACCCCGCACTGGCGGGCCGCATGTTTTGTTTTTTTTTTTTTGGGGGGGGCGGGGGGAGGGTGGCGCCGGGGCTGGCGCGCCTCTCCCACCCGAGAGTGGCGAGGACCGGATCTTCAACAGCACCGTGGAGAGTCGGCTCATGAACACCGCCTCCCACGAGTGCCTCTGCCAGGCGAGCGTCGAAGGGCCGCCGCGTCGTCCGAGCCGCCGCGTCTTGGGCGGACTCGGCTGAGAAAAAGCCAAACGCCGTGGTTTGGAGGAACCTGGTGGTTGGAAGAACGCCTTCTCCTTTTGGTTGTCAAGGGTGGAGAAGTCCCATGTTTTTGTTTTTTTTTTTTTTTTTTTTTCTGGGGGGGGGGGAGGAACTTGGGAAGTCAAGGCAGAGTGTCCGTTTTGGGTTTGTTAAAACGAACGCTGTGCTGGAGATCTGGACAAGATTTCTGGAACAAACAACGGCAAGTGTCACCTTGTTTTGAATAAGGACCCCCCCTCCCCGGCGAGAGTTGAGGGGGAGACCCTTTCTCCTTTTTGCAAAACCACAAGGAAGCCGTTTTGCCGGGGGTTCCATTTCCTCGTTTGGAGACGAACCCACGGACAGCCCCAGGACAGCCGAGCCGTTTGCTGGGATTTCCCGTGCTTTACCTAGCTAGGTGTCCTTTTGAAGCCGGGTGAAATGGGGTTGTGGACTTCCTAGGAACAGCAAAACAAAGCAACGAGAAGTTGGCAAGCGGGAAGAACACAACCAACACTGATCTTTGCTTGGCATTTTGCCAAGGGATGTTAAAACTTTCACTTTTTGATCCAAACTAATGGGTTTTCCGCGTTCAGCCACTGGAAGTTAGTCAAGCTTTTCGCAGGGCGAAACGCAGATTTCGGCGGCCACCGAGTGGCGGCGAAAGCGTCGATCCTCAGTTCGCAGGTGCCTGCCAAGACGGACACCGTGGGCCCGGACGGAATGGTGGTTCCGGCGCAGGACTCGATGTGGCCACCTGGATGGAGAGATTGAGGGAGTGGCTTTTGGGGGGGGGGTGGGTGAGGGGGGGGGTTCTGTGAAGTGAGGTGGGGCCTCTTCCCAAATTTGGGCCTGGCTTTTTGAGGGGACACACCAACATGGCGGGGTACCTCTTGGTGTCCCTTGAAAAAAACACATTTCTTTTCTTTTTGAGGGGGTCCCTAAAAAAAAGACAGACCCAAATGATTTTACATCTTAGGGACAATTTGGGAGGAATTGACATGATGGGAAGCTTGCTTGATGGGAAGCCCTGTCCCACCGCATTGATCCCAGCTTGTCTTTTTGGGGAAAGTTTTGGCAAAGGTGGAACAAGTCTTGCTGGTCCGATAAGCAAAACAGGAAAAACTGTAAACCGCGCCCCCGGTTCCTTTCATGAATCCCCTGCCAGTTTCCCAAAGCCCAAGCAAAATTCCCGAAGAACCAGCAAGTCTTGGGGACCCAAGAAGCCCTGAAAGAACCCGAGATGTGCAAGTATGCAAGTAGAAATATCAAATGCTTCACTGAAGAAGTTGGATCGCTTGTCCACTAGTCGGTACTTCAGGATCCCTTGGACCTTGGACCCCTTGGACCTTGGACCTCCACTAGTCAGATCCCTTGCAGCTTTAGGCGGGTTTCTTCCAGCACCGCACCTCACGGGAGGCGCGGGAGGCGGGGGCCCGGGGGCCAATCGAGTCGAGGCATTGGCCCCGCATCGGCAAGTTCTGCGATGCCATGGTCATGGACTTCACCATCAACGAGAAGGACCCTTGGTGAACTCGACTCGTCGGGTGGGCGGGTCTCGGGGGGTTTTGGGGGGGTTTTGGGGTGCCATGGACACCTGGAGTCTATTTTGCAACCATCAAGCCTGGAAGAGCAATACCCAAAAAGAATTAGCTTGCAAAATAGACCCTATGTGTCCACCATAGGGGGGGGGGGTTGGGAGTTCTGGGCGAAGAATGGAAGCTGTCCCTCCCTGCCAAAAAAGTTCCAAATATGTCTACCATTCCGCAGTTCAAATGGGTTTCCAACCAAAAGAGGACACATGGGGGGCGTTTGTTTTGTTTAAGGGGACCTCAAATTGGTGGTTTTCCTTTCTGTTTCCCTTTAAAAGCGCCAGAAAGGGGGAAGCATCTTCTTGCGTTTGGGTTGCGCTTCTGACGCGAGGAGGTGCGAACCACGGGGTATTGCGAGTGGGCCTTGCGAACCTCCTGTCCCTCAGCGGACTTCACCTGGGATGTCACTGCCAACGAGTCCCTGGTGCAATCAGGCCGCTCTCCATTTGCTTACCACCCTCCAAGAGTTTTTCAGAGAACCGAACTAGCAGGGATACCGGGGGAAGCATGGATACGGGAGGGCATGCCCCCATATCCCCGCTCCCTCCGTATCCCCACTTATTCGTTTGTTTTCGGTGTCAATTGGTGCCCAAAATGGCTCAACGGACCATTGGAGGGTGCTGGTAAGAGATCTTGAGAGCATGTCTTTTCCCGTGGTCTTCAAGGGAACCTATCAGACATTTGCTTAAGAATGTGTTGTGTCCTCGGTTTTCAAGGGAACCTATCAGAATCTATCACGCCTGAAATTTGTGATGTATTTTCCCGGGAGACTTGTGGAGAGCTCGGAAATCCGGGCGTCGGAAGCCCCCGGTGGTTCCACTTGTTTGGTGTTTTAGTGTTTTAGTGTTTTAGTGTTTTTGTTTGTTTGTTTGTTTGTTTGTTTGTTTGTTTGTTTGTTTGTTTGTTTGTTTGTTTGTTTTGTTCGTTGGGAAGGGCCATCAAAGCAATCATCAAACGAACCCTTCAAGCTCAACCAGAGCTTCCGAGCCGTGGACGTACAATTCGGGGCTTCGGGTCGTTTTAGAGAAAAAAAAGAGGAACCAACCGGGCCCAGACCCCCCGCGAAAAGCACGGCCCTGATCCGGCCAGCCATTCGGAAACCGTGGCTTCGGTGCAACTCTCGGGGTAACTTCCATTTCCATTCCTTCCAGGGATCCTTTCCAGAAAACCTCCGGAAGCCCAGGGGAAACAGCGATCGTTTTTTTGAAAAGAACGAATTTTGAAAAGAATGGAAAAGGAAGCCCTAGAAGATTGGTTGGCTTTAAAAGGGGCTCGACCACTTTTCCGTCAACTGTTTCGTGGACATGTGGCTATGAATTATGGGGAACCACCTAACCCAGAGGGTCCCTTGGTACCTTCCAAGGAGGTACTGAACGACCCCTTTTTACCCCCCCTTTTAAGCCCATCCTCATGAAGTACCAAGGCACTCTCAGGGTTTGGACCCATTTTGGGATTCCAACCAAAATTTTAAGGGTAATATAACCACAATGGTTTTCCTAAAGATTATCATCATCCAAATTCACCGTGGTTGGACATGAATCCCAACGCCTAGAGCAACGTCCGATCGCGCCAGGCCCCGTGGAGGCAGTGACCTTCGAGGGCGCCGCTGCTGCGAAGCTCACGGGGGAGGGGCGCCTGCAGCTGGAGCCCAGGACTTTCGCGCGCGCGCGAACCGGACGCGCGCGAGGGGGTTTCTGGGTTTGGGTTGTTTGGTTTGGTTTGGGTTGGCTGATTTGGTGGGCTTGGTGAGTTTGGTGGGTTTTGTGGTTCAGTTGGTTTGGTCGGTTTGGTGGGTAAGCATGTTCAAACCAGGATGGAACAGAGTGCAGAGTTCCTTTTTGGTTTGGTTGGAAGTTCTGTTCAGTAGGTAAGCATTGTGCCTTCACCAGTTTCCCATATTTCATTTGTTTTCGTGGAACCGCAAACAACACTTGTGTGGGTGGTGGAGGAATCTTGCCCCTTTTGCTTGGGGGGAGTTCCAGATCCCTTTTGTGTTGCATTTCTTTTCAACCCATTTGGGCCTTGAAAACCAGCCCAACAATTTGTGTCACCAAGATGTGCCTTTGTCCTTCACTTGGGGATGTATTGCTTCTCTCTGTGTTGGTTTGGTCCAGTGCTTGATCCATTGGGTCTGTAAGCATCCAGGTCTGATCCCGGTCTTGGCTTCCACGGCCATGGAACCAAGGCTCCATTGGGTCCCCCCAGCATCAAATGCTAGAGCTTGGTTTGAACGGACAAGCGGAAACCTGGCCGTTCCTTCCCTTTTGTTGGACTGGGAAATGGCTGATTCATTGTTTGGGTTTTTGCTTAGTCGTGGAGTGCTTTACACTCCCACAGACTCACATGGAAGGCGCTAGAAGGCCTTTGTAAATGGATCCAGGTCTTCCAAAAAGGGCCGGGGAGCTTCCACGGAATCGTCTGAGGGACGGTACCTGATCCTGTCTGATTGGGGTCTCGCACCACCGATTCATTGTTTTGGTCATGAAACAATGGCGTCCTTTACTTGATCCACTTGGGTCAGTAAGATGCCCACTGTCTGACCCGAACATGGTGTCCTTCCTTCACTTCCACGGGTCCTTGGCTGCATCCCTTGGCTTCCCTTTCATGGCTGCACGGCTCCATTGCTTGTGCTTTGCGTCATGGAATTCTTTGCTTGATCCATGGGTTCATGCTTGATTGGGGCCTGCCCCGCATTGTTTCGGTTTTTGATTGGTCATGGAGCAACGGAGTCCTTTACTTGATCCACGGGTTTGGTCATGGAGTCCTTTACATGGGAGGTCCCAGAAGGCCACTGTTGGAAGCAAGTCTTCCATTTCGGGAATTGCCTCAGGAGGGTAATTTCCTGATCCTGGCTGATTGGGTCTCCCACCGATTCATTCTTTTGGTCATGCAATGGAGTCCTTGACTTACTCGTGGCCCCACCCACCCAGGCATCCACGGGTCAAACGTCCAGGATGCTGGGCGAGAGCTACACCCTGGCCGCCTGGGTCAACATCCCCAGCTTCGACCCGGCCAACGCCTCGGACGCCGCGGTGCTGGCCATCTTCGATGCTTTGGGCGCCTCAGGCGGGTGGGGTGGAAGGTGGGGGGAGGGGAGGGGAGGGGTGGTTTTCTGTGTTCTTGGATGTTCTTGTTTTGTTCCTTTTTCGTTTTGATTTATGTTTGCTTGTTGTTGTTTTTTGTGCTTTTCTTTCGGTTTTCGCATTCGTTCCCCATGCTTCACCGCTTCGCCACAGAATTCGTGCGCACGCTGCAAAAGCTGAAAGAAGGAGCCGGGCCCCAGCGTGGTTATGGGGCCTTGAGAACCCTTTTGTTTGCATTTATTTGAGTCCAGTCAATATTTTGGAGGGTACCTCTCTTTCGGGATTTTAAAGGTAAGCCAAAAGAACATCACCATTTTGGAGGGGTCCACCTCAAGAAAGACACACGTATCAATGTTGTCGACCGTCTTGGGATATTTTGTTGGTGTTTCATGTTGTTTTTGCACCGCAGGTTGAGGCACATGTCGCATGTCCCTTCACCACAGATGTTCCTGTTTGCTCTCCATTTTCGGGGACCCCGTTTTGGGGTCCCACGCCAAATCGTCGGGGAGGAGTCCACGTATCCTTTTTTGGTTTCTTCCTCTCCAACCACAAGCCTTTGCCGAAACCGGACAACTGGTCTACCCGTGAAGCGCCAAACCCGTGAAAATATTGGAAGTGAGGGAGTGACCTCAAAGTAAACCATTCAACTGGTCCTTGAGATACTTTGGTGCATTTTGCCATTTTGCTTGGATGTTAGGATTTTAACTTTTTGCCAACTAATGTTTTTTTCCGAATTAAACCACTAAAAGTTATTCACTCTTAGCAGGGGAGCAGATTTCGCTTCCTTGGGATACCTCTCCCACCAGCCGGGCCGCTTTCGACGTCGACAGGTGCGCGGGAGCCCTGCCTCCAAGTGGCGCAGCGCGCGATGTTGGACAACCGCCCCGCCTTTTGCCGACCTTTGTGCAACGGCACCCTCTGGCAGATGTGCTGTGGGCCTGGGTCCCAGACCCGGACAAAAAATCCGGGTAAGCGCACCGTGCCTGTGCGTGTTTCTTTTGGTTTTGTGTGTGTGTGGGTTCTTGTGTTGTTTTTTTTGGGGGGGAGGAGTTTTGTTTGTGTGTGTGTTTTGTTTTTTTTTTGGGGGAGGGTGTACGAGCGGAATTGTCCTTGAACTGACAAAGCAGTCGCACGGGGACTTTGGTTTGTAGCCGAGGGAATCCTCCAAGAGATGAATCAATCAGGGGGATCAGCCACTGAAGGATATCACAGAAGGGTATTTTGCGAACAGGGGCTGACACGAACGGGCACGGAAGTGTCCAATCTTTTAGCGTCCCACCTGTCGACCCTTTCAAAGCGCAGGTCTTAAGAGTTTTAAGCAAACAACTTTTCCATGCTTTTGGGGCGGAGGTGAGCGAACACCCGCCAACCTAACTCACCAGGTTGATCCGGAAACCCGTTGACACCTCGGCTTGAGGTCTAGCACTTCCACCACTACCATGGCGAACGCGACCATGGACTATGACTGTGACTGTGGCTGCGCACGCGCCTGAGGGACGGGACAGGATGCGCGCCAGGCTTCCTCTTGTTCTGTTCGGAACCCGGACCTCCGGCGCCCATCCCCCCTTTTCGAGGGGTGTGCCTGCAAAGTCGAACTACAAAGAAAGGATCCGTCATAGCGATCCTTCTTCGGATGTTCAAAGGGAAATCGAGGTAACCCTACAACCACAACCGGTTTTTAGGCTATGATGTCAGCTTTGGAGTAGCGGCCGCTTGCTGCTGCTAGAGCCATGGCTTGAGGAAGTCAACATCACCTCGGAGGTGGAGAACGAGTTGGGTACCTCGCTCAGCGGCGACAACTGGGCGCTGGGCCTGCGGGCCTGTGAGAGCGAGGCTCGGAGCCGAGTCGGATGCTCGGAGACGTGCGGGAGCTTTCTGCTGCCGCCCAAAATGGGATGAAGGGGATCCCCCCCCAAAAAGCAAGGGTGATCCGCAAGGAAACCGCGAATTTGGGGGGGGGGAGCCCTGTTTCGAGAAGCACAATTTCAAGGTGTGATACTGACCCCTTACAAAGAAAAAGTTTCGACCACTTCTACTCAACATGTGGCGAATCTTCCTTCTGCACCTTTTTCTGTGAGCAGTCCTGACCATGAGAGTGAAGCTGCCGAATTGGTTGGCGGAACCAGAACCTGGCCTTACCAGGGCGGCTTTGAATCAAGGTTTGGTGACATCTTATGTCTTTGTCCGTTAAAGCGATCGTCTTAAGATGGCCCAGCCTACCCCCCCCCCCAACCCGCTTTCAACCATGCAACTCAAAGTCCCCTTGGTACGGGTTGCCCAAAAAGCAGTGGTTGCTTCGGACCAGGAAAAAGGCTGGCTAAAGTCTGTGTTCGTTGGGTTGCGTTGATTTAGCTACCATCTCCAAACGTGGATTTTCTGGATGTGGGGCAGATGCGGATACTTTGATCCTAAGGGTTAAATGTTTTCTGTGTCCCCTAGTGCTTTCAAACATTACCTTTGGGAAGCCAACTACATTATGAGCTTCCTTTATGGTTGGAGCAAAGGGAACCCGGCTGAACCGGCAGAAGGTGTTCCTAGTTGTTGGTCCTATTGCAGCTGGACATGTCATTTCGAGTCAAGCTAACCAGAGCGATCTAGTTCAGGTTCATTAAAATCAATGACATCAAGCCCTGGAAAAACCAGACATACTGCCCATGCCCAGTTCTTCAACACATATCTGAACAAATATGTGGAGGATTGTTTCCCACGTCATAAGGCAAGGCACCCATCGGTCACACCTCATGAAGTCAATCCGAGGGCATCTGCCCTTTTTCCTGCCAACGGAGAATCCGTTGCGAAACCGCCTCAAAGCTAGGGCACCGTCAAGATGCTTGGTTTCCTTTTGGTGTTGGTAACATACCCACAAGTTGGGAGTGCCGCGGAGACAGGTGGTTTCCCCCTTCGAGTGATGATTGTAACGGGAGTCTCGGAGAAATGTGTCTGTGACTTTTGAGGATGTCACAATCCTCTTGTCTTTTGTGGATAGAATGTAATTGGTGACTTTCTGTGTACCGGAACCGGTCAGGGTTCGTCAAACCCGAACCACAGCAGACTTGATGTCTCAATGGCATGCGTGGCAAAACAATCTTTCCGTGATACCAGTAATACCAATATGGGTAAATCCCATGACTACTTTATCACTTTGAAGGAATCCCGTGGCTATCACAGAAAGTGGCACTAACACCAAACCTCAATCTTCCACAACCATCCCAACACATAAAGCAAGCCTAGCCAACAATTGAACCGTCAGATGAATCTTGGGCGTCAAGGATCGACCTCTTTTAGTTTTTGGGAATGGATGGGGTCCGTTAAGGCTTCCGCGCGTTGCAGTGCCTTCTTTTGAGAAACCACGATCTGCTTGGTCTTTGGCATGTTTTTTTTTCTGTGCAAAAGCATCCACTTTCGAAATATGTTGGAGACGTACCAACATCTACCAAAAGCTCGGGTTGTTCTCATCTTTTCGGTGTCCATACCTCTTCCTTCCCTCAAACAGCTCAGAATTTGCCTCCCCACCCCCACCCACCCACCCAAAGAAAACGAAAACAGCGCAAGAACCCCCCCCCCCCCACACCCCCACCCCACCCCCCCTCGGTTTCGTAGGTGGCCTGGGACAGCGGCGCGGACGTGGCGGTGCCGAACCGCCAGAGCTCCTCGTGGCTGCTGCTGGCCACGGTGGCAGATGGCCGGGGATGTCCGGATTTCAGTCCTCCCCACCGGGGACTTGACGGTACAGCCCTTGGGCTCCTGAAACCTTGGTTCATGCTGTGGATGGACGAAATCCTGCACCACCTAAGAAACCCTGGAATCATGATTCCCATGTAAATACCAACAAACCATGGTTTATAATGGTTTCGCAGTGGTGCAGGATTTCGTCCATCCACAGGTGTCCTTTTTGGCTGTTTTGGCTCGAGAAATGGATGGGGTTCGATGCCTGGTGTTTACCTGGTGGTTGAATCAACCAGGGAAACCCATTTGTGCCTCGGTTGCTCCCGAAGGTATCCGGTTCCAAAGGCTTTTAGCATTTTAGTGTTTGCTAGTTGCCGAATTGAACCCACTAAAGGTTAAAAACTTTGAGCGGGGGAGGGCAGCCCAGAAACGCAATACATCCAAAAACCAAGTTCAGATAGGGTTAGCATATCATAAATACATATATATATATATATATATTCATAAATACGTGTATATATATATATATGTATCCGATAGAAGATGGATCTTTTGAGGCGCCTTGGATTTTCCCGGAAAGCCCTTCTAGCGTGGGGGTCATGAGAGACCCGGGTGCGAAGAGGGCCAGTCTATACGCACGGACAGTGTGGCGAATCCACTCCGAGTCGAAGCTTTCGGGGAAGAATCTGTTGGGTTTGTCTCATGGCCTTACATGCGCTTCCCTTTCCCAGTGGATTATAGGTGTTTCGCCGCTAGGAATCCGGAACCCATCTTTCTTTCGGCTTTTAAAGGGTGGCCTTGCTTGGATACATAAAGAGGGGAATAGAATCACTGGGTGGGCGTTCTAAAGAGGACAAGGAGGTGTGAATGGGATGCGCCGACCACTTGCGCTCGCAAATCAACTTCGAGACTAATTGTGTCTGGACCCCAAGCAAATTCTCAGCTCATGTAGTTGGAAGCCTAGATGGCTGTGCTATAACGAAAAAAAACGGGACCCGCATTAATGGTGGGTTTTCCAGCCATCGCTTTGATGTCCCGTTTCTTCAAACCTGGTGATAGGCGGAAACGCCACAGGTTGCCACTCTCAAACGGGTTGGCTTTCCCTAAGCCAAGGTTGGATGTCCGGATTTCCCATTTTCCCCATGGTTTCGGCTGACCCACCGAAAAAGCCCAGAGGGTCGACCCCTTGGTACCGTACTGAACGAGGTCATTTCCGAACGACCCCTTTTTTAATGACCCCCCTTTGTAAGCTTTAAGCCATGAGGCACCAAACCAACCCACCGAATGGAGAAACTTCCTGCCCGTTGCCCTTTCGTTCAGCCTGGGCTCCGCAGGCAGCGGCATGGTGGACTTCTACAGCTCAGCGCCGCTGGCCCCAAGCACCGCCACTCGGCCTCGACTTGGGCGAAGGACGAATGCTTTGGGATCCAAGCGTTGGACAAGAGGAAGTTTGTGGTCCAGTGTCTATGTTTCAGTGGCCCAAAGTTGGACGAGTGCATTTTGCTTATAGTCAAAAAAAGGGTTTTGTAGCCCAGTGTCTAGTGCGTTGTTGTTGTGTGAACCTCTTTTTTAGGGGGGGACAATGGACCATTATGAGCAGTTTTCCAGGATTACATATGTCCAACCAACTTGTTGCGAACCTTTGAGTTGGATCTTGAACTCGACTTTTGGTTGGATCTTTGACCTGTTGGATTGTTTTTGTTTGGAGGGGGGGAGCGAGGTTTAATGATCCAGACCTGGGTGTGACTCTGCCTCCTTTTACCGGAAAGTAGATGATGGGTTTCCCCAGAAGAACAAAGCACAACTTGCTCAGGGGTAACCGAACGAAAGGTTTCCCCGGCAGAAGAACCAAGACCTGTTCAGAGGTTCCCGAGCATCTTGGGGACGTCAAAAGCAACGGCTTTCGGCGCTACAAAGCAACGTGCTCAGGGAAAAGCTGCCACCAAGGTCCCCCGCCAAAAGTCAGTTTTCGGCGCTCGGAGCGCGTTTTCGGCGGGCGGAGCGCGGCACTCGCGGGGCACGCTCGCCAGGTGACGTATCGCCAGACCTTCGCCTGCGCGGCGGCGGGGTGCCAGGCCACCGCGCGGCCCGGAGAGCAGTCGAGTGGGAGGTCGGGAGTTCTCGGGTCCGGCCGGCGATGGGAAGGATCCCCCGCAGATCTTTTTTGCAGGGGTTTCCTGATCCTCAAAACGCTCATGGCCAGGACTTTGCTGGACCTCCGTTTGTTTGCCCTCGCTGTCGATTTTTGGGGCGGAGCTGGTGGCCGTGCGGAGTTTGGGTTCTTTTGCCTCCCCGAACGCCTCAAAGAAGTTGCTTGCAAAAATGCAAATTCCATGTTACACAAAAGAACGGCATCGAATGTGTCGCTCATCCATGCATCCCAGAAGGCCGGCTTGCCGCTAATGCGCCCTATCTATCATGTTGCTGGTGCGCAGTAGGGAATGAACATTCCCTTAAAGGAAACCACCAGTTGGATGGTTTATAGGGGTCATTCTCTCATTCCCTACTTATTGCAGCAGCAAGTCATGTGAACGGCATCCAACTTATCAAGAGCTGGGTCAACGTTTGGGACATGTTGGGACCATTTTGTTACTTCTTTGGGTGTTGACTCAAGTATGATGAATAAAGGTGTGTTTTTTCAATCCGGGGCTTAGGGTGGAGGGTTGACCAAGATAAGGAACCATTCTCTAAACCATTTCGTTCACGCGATGTGCGTTTGAGATGCACTAAACGCCCCCGGCTTTGGCCCATTGTTTGAGTTGGGAGATGGCGGTTTATGGTGAACCTGTCTTCTTAATTTAGATGTTTCACTTCCAGGGCAGGATTGACCCACGCTTGGTTGGCTAGAAGGGTAAGCATTCTAGCTGAACCCCACTCCACCCCACTGGGTGCGGCTCCAGACATTGGGCCGAGGATCTTCCGGGACATCCCTCGGGACATGTCGCGCACCTGCGCGCTGGACCTGGACGTCTACGTCACGGACTTCACCAACGACGAGCACAGCGCCAACCCGGAGATCGTCGCGCCTCGGCGCATCCAACGTCGCCCTGGGCCCTTGACAATGGCTGCGTCTCAATGGCCGCGTCTCAAAATAGGGGGTCCCCTTTTGGGATAGTCGAAACCAAACGGAAAACGAACAAATCGGGGTCCCCTATTTGGAGAAAAAGCCAAATAAAATTACCCCCGAAACGGGCTGAAGAGGCTGCAAGAGGGACCCGTGCGGCCTGCTGAGCTGAACCAAGTGTGTGGATTTCAGAAGCTCAAAGCGAGCCTATAGATGCCCTTCAGGGCCACTTTGTCCACTTGGTAAAGTCTATGCTTGGATTCTTCTAGGGGTTGATTCCCCGTTCTTTTCAACCATCGTCTTTCAAAAAACGGCCGTTTTCCCTGGGTTTCCGAAGGTTTTCTAGAAACAAGGATCCCTGGAAAGAATGGGGAAGGTACCCCTGGAATACTACAGCCTTGACTGCCCTCTTTGATCTTGTGCAGCTGCTCAAGTTTTCAGTGCCATGGGGGTGACCACCTCCAAAGCGCGGCCCTTGCGCCACCAAGCGGGGGAGGAAGACTACGTGCCTTCAGAGCAGTTCCACCAGGTGGAGTTCGAGCCTGAGTCCTTTGCGCATGGCAGCGTCCGCGAGGCGCTATGCCGCGCAACATGTGCTATGGCGTCGGGCAGAAAAATGGACATACGTATTGTTGACACCGTGTTATTATAACAAATGGATATTCATTGTTGACCCCATATTACTCAACCTCTGTTTATGAATAGGGGGTGTTCATTTATGGGTTTAGTGGGGGAGTCAGACCACTTTTGCAGGGGAAGGCCCCTCTATTAATAAACTGGTTGGTTAATAGGGGGTCTACATCAGGTCCAAAGAAGTTCTGTTTTTTGTTTCTTTCGACCCACTGGTTTTGCGGGCCGGCTGAGTTAAAATGGCAAAGAAGGGTCCCAAGATGGGTGTCCTTGAAAATAGGGACCCCCTCCCCCAAAACAGAACAATAAACTAACTTAATTCAATCAATAGGGGAAAACAAGCACACAAACAAACAAACAAACAACAACAAACACACAACCAACCAACCAACCAACCAACCAACCAACCAACCAACCAACCAACCAACCAACCAACCAACCAAACAAACAAACAAACAAACAAACAAACAAACAAACAAACAAACAAGCAAGCAAGCAAGCAAGCAAGCAAGCAAACAAACAAACAAACAAACAATGCAATACACAGACACACAAGCAAACAATCAAACCCACCCACCCACCCACCCACCCACGCCCGCACGCACGACGCACGCACACACCCACGCCCATGTGTGGGCAAACAACCGCGCCAGAGGGTGCGAAATCTGTAGCCAACCGCTGGCCAATTGTTGCCTGGAGGCGTTCAAGGGGCGCATTTTCTCCAAAGAGTTCGAGGAAAGGCAGATTGTCGTACCCGAGCCGGGCGGAGGATGGACGGCCGTGACATACCAGGGCAGAAAGACGTACCCTTGCGTCGCCAAGATTTTCCGAGAAGGAGAGCACGCAGAAGATGCCAGGAAGTGGGATCAGGACCTTCTGCTTCAGAGCAAGTGCGAGCAACTGGCAGAGACTTTTAACCAGAAGTTCAAGCCAAGCCGCCGCATCAAGTTCGCCAAGGCCTTGCTGTTTGAGGTTACCCACCGCGGGTCTACCAGCCAGGTGTGTTCTCGCAGTTGGGCTACTGGTACTATCGCAGGGGTGGCCGTTCCATTGTCAAAACGGCATGTCTTTTTCACTTGCGGTTTTCCTGAGTTTCCACCAAACATACCAAAACACTGGCTTAAGGCTTGTCAGTCTTTCCTTCATGTTTCTTGTGTTTTTTTTTAAGGCCGACCAAGCAGCCATGTCGTTTTCCGGTGGGATTTCTCCCAGGTGCGTGGGGCATTTGCCCTCGCAGCGCCGGAGCTGGCGGCGGTGGCCTGGGTTGCCTCTGGGGCACTGGGGCTGATCGGCTTCGGTCTGGGCTCCAAGGAGCAGCCAGCCAAAGTCAAGGAAGGCCTGGGGAGGGGGCTGGGGGGGAGGGGGGGAGGGGGGGAGGGAAGGGGGGAAAAAAAGCAGCCAGCATTGGCGCGAGTTGTTTCAAGCTGAAGGCAACATAAATGGATGAAGTGCGCTGATGGAGTCTGTGAGTTTTCAAGATATATTTGCTTGAGGCGAGAAGATCTTGGTGGAGCCTTATTTGAATGGCTTCTTCGTGAAAGTGAACAGCAATTCCGGGAAGTGGAAGGATTCTGCGGATGCTCGGGCGGCACAAGCCTTCTCGCACTGGACCTGGGCACACACAGAGGGAAAGCTCTTGGTATGCGACCTGCAGGGTGTGCTTCAAGAGGACCGGGCTCATTGGGGTTGCCCAACCGACATGGGTTCGTTGCACTTGAATCGGTCCAATACTGGCCAAAATCCGGCACCACCCAAGACACCATGGGAAGCCATTGTTTGTTGGTATTACAGGGAATCATATCATTCTAGGGTTTCTTAGGTGGTGCAGGACTTCATCCATCCACAGCATGGTTTTCCCCGCACAGACCCCCTTAGTTGGCTATGGCTCTCCCTTGGACGATCCCGCCAGAGGCGAGCTTCAGAGAGATTGAGCCCAGAGATATGGAAAATGGCTGGTTTAGTCTGCAACTTTTGTCATTCCCAGCAAAGGATCAACCACTTGTCAATCTAACGCAACGGCTCTGGCAGGGTTTCAAACCAAACATCACCTGCCAACAGGTGATATTTGTCGATACGCAAGCTATAAACTATTTCCAACAACCTTACTAAAGGGCATGTAGTAGGTCCCCCCAACAACTGTTTGATTTTCTTTCCCATGTTCAAGATCCCACTAGATGTCCAAAAAGCAGTGGTTGGGTGCTGCTACTGGTCCAGTTTTCTCAATGAGCCCAGGAACACTGAAGCAGACAACAAATAACCACCTGGCGCCAGGACGGCACTTGGCTCCTCACCGACCCTGCAGCACACTCCAGACACGGAGGTAAGGGCCCGACCGACCTGGGATGTGTAGGGGTGCACGCATTCTTCCACCACCACAAATGCAACGACCTCTGCAAAGGCTTAGCCAAGCCTGACTCATGGACGCCATGAGTTGTTTTATTTCTGCGCCGCTCAGTTTGTTTCTCCGCGTGCTTTCCTGAAAAAGCAGGAAGCTTATGCTTTGGGTATCCATTCTGCCTCAGGATCTACCAAGCTCGCCGCCCATCATACCATCCGTTAGCAGCACAACATTCTCATGGCAAATGGCCGATGCTTCTCTTTGTGCTCACAAGCAGGAGGGAGGCACGTGCTATGCCCATGCCGCTGCCACGGTGGTCAGAGCAGCAGTGGGGCGCATCATTGGGCGCACTCCTGAGCACTTTGATCGTATGGTGGGCCGCATCGCAAGCTGCAGCCAGAATAGGCATTTTTCTTCCCCCACAAAGAAAACACTGAGATCGTAGTTGGTGGTTTGGATTGGTGGCTTGAGATTTACACGGTAAATAGGACGCGACTACCAAACCACCAATCCAAACCACCAAATACGAAGAAGCTGATAATTCTGCGATTTGCAGCCTGCCCTAAGCCTTTTTTAGCCTCCGGCGCCCTAGGCATCATCAAGAAGTACGGCAGCGACGGCGGCTGTACGGCTGCAGTGCTGGCAGACGAATGCCGCGGCTTGAATCTGAGGCACGAGTTTGTGACTTGCGAGGGCGCAGAGAAGGCGCTGGAGATGGGGCATCCGATTCTGGCATGCTTTTGGCTCACCAAGAAGATGTGGAAGGCAGGGTCGCTCACCCAAGTCGGTTCCCCAATAGAAACTGCCCCAAACCGATTGTTTAATCATGAATGGCTCATGATTTGAACAACTCGGAACACCATGATTTGAACAACTTGAACTTGTCATGGGTTAAAGTTTTGGGGTTCAGTTGCCCAACTCGGAAGGCCTTCTCCAAATTCTTCCAGGACAGCCCCTTCGGCGTCTTGATGGCCCTGCCGGCGCCTGGCAAAGATGTCACCGACGGGCACGCTGTGGTGCTGATGGGGCAAAAGAAGGCTGGGAGTTTGCCAAATAGCGCCCAACGACATGGGAAGAGCGGTCGTTGGATGCTTGCAAGGAAGCCGTTGTGTTTGTTACCTCTTCATGTGCGAGGAAAATATCTAAGGTCCTAAATCCGTTGGGGAGTGCTGCCAATGGGGGGAGTCCTGCCACAATCCGTGTAGGGCCAGCAGAATGTTTGAGGTGCTAGTTTCTATATGGGGGGTTGATCAAAAGGTCCGGTAAACACGGGATGACTGGTTGGAAGCCCACTAGGGAGAGGATATTTCCCACATGGGAAAAGTTGCCCGTGGTCAAAACTGACCCCCCAAATAGCTCAACCAATGGCATGTGAGGAAGATGTCCTCAGGACTCGGACCTAAAGCCATCGATTTGGGTGCAAAGCCGTGATTCTTGAGGATACCCTTGTTCACCTTTGTTTATAGGAAGCCAAGCACAAACAACCAGGTCCCACCACAAATACCTGCCCTAGGGTTCAACCCCATTCAAATGGCAAGGACCCACTTTGCATGATGAAACTCCTATGAACAATAGTTGAATATCAACCCATGGCTTTGCTGCCCTTAATCCCTGAGACCACCCTTGGGCGTCAGGACGCTTTCTTCTTGAAGAACTCTTGGGGCCCGGACTTTGCATCGGATGGCTTCTTCCGGGTCAGCAAAGGTCTTTTTGACCAACTTGAGACCACGAAGCTTGGTTAGCCATTGCGCCGTTGTTTGAGGGAACCCCCCCCAAAACGAACAAGGAAAGGGCATTTGTGGTTTCTCTTCAAAAGCCACGTCAAAAACCCACAAAGGAAGTACCAGCACGTGTACTTCCTGGAGAGCGACTTGACGGCCCAAGACCGAAAAGCCTATCGCCGATTTCAGGCACATGAGCGGCACACTTGAGCAGCTCTAGACACCCCCCGTTACATGCCAAGCAAGAGCAAGAGCGGTAGCCTCGCGCGTAAGCAACTTGATATGACATAGCGATTCATGGGAGGTTTAGAAGCTCGCTCACATGAATTTGCGGAGCTTCATCGCCCCTGGCCAGCTCGAGAGTGGAAGCGCAGATATCGGTGTTAAGAAAGAAAAACCGATGGGCAACCAGCACCCTCCAGCTGCTTCCTCCCATGTTAAAGCCAAAACAATAAAACGAACAAGCTCTGTCCGAAAAGCGGTCGCTGGGGGTGCCGGCCCTGGAATCTTGGGCTGGCAACGTGCAGGTGGGGGCAAAGAGAAGCTCCGCAGCACTGCCACAATTTCTGGCAGCAAAGCTGCCCCAAGTAGGCTGGGTTTTTCAAAGCTTGAAATCGGTGTGCCCAACGCATCCCGACGGGAGGCTCCCCTGGCGTCACGACGGATTACGGACCAGGGCCCCACCCATTTTGAAGAGCCCAGGCAGGTTAGCCCCCCAAAGTTGGGGTGTTATGGAGAGTTGAACCTGCAAGCGCTTCCAAATATCCATAGCGGCTATTGCCATAGCGACCGATCGATCTGACTCTCAGGTCTCCCCAATTGAGAATAGTTGTCAGTAGCTGCGACCAAAAAGGGCGGCCCTTGGCTGCTGGGGCCTTGGGAGCTCACGGCCGCCTAAAGGGAATCCGCTCGAAGTACCGAAAAGCCTTGAGAACAGTTGAACGGGCAAAAGAAAGGATGTTCGACAAGCCATGGCAAGACACTGCCCAGATCTGCGAGCGTTGCAACTTGTTTGCCTGCAACTCGCCTTTGTGCGAGTGTTTCTCCGTAGCAGTGTCAAGCCTTTGTCACTCACCACTTTCTCCAATATGGGTGTGTTTGTTCAGGCAACCCATTTTGGCCAGTAGGGAATGAGGGAACAGAAGGACCCCAAACTGAACCATCCAACTGGTAGTTATTCTTTTCTGGTTGTTTTTGTTTGGGGGGGGTCCATATTTTATTGCACACCCAATTTGCACCTCCTTTTTCAGGTGCTGTTCGGGGCGTTGGCCCCATTTTAAGTCACCCAACAGACCACCGAGAGAGACGTCTCCTAGGAAGCTATCACCGTGCGCGGCGGCGCGCCTGAGATGTCTCGCACCATCCGGCGCGCCTGCCACCCCGCCGCTGCCAACGACAACTCGCGGCTCTACAACTGCGTGCACCGAGAGCCCTTTGGCCTCAGAGATTCGGAGATTCGGATCGATCCACCCAAAAAATAGACGAAGGAACCGGGGCGTGTCTGTGTTTTTTTTTGTTTTAACTGGAGCTCCAAGATGGCTTCGTGTTTTTGTTTGTTTTGTTTTTTTTTCTCGTTTGAAAGCACGCAAAAGGGGAGACACGACCCATTTGTGCTGACAAAATATTTAATGCAACATAATAATGATGACAGAATACTGGCCTGCAGTTCAACATGGACAAGCAACCGCCTATTCAAGGGTATCCACACCCGAAATGCCAAATGATTGGAACGGCTTGATTCCTTGAAGTGACCAGAGGCAAACGGCCACCACTCATTTTGAGGCTCCATATCGTGTGTGGCCGTACCAGACATGAGCCAATGTCAACCACCACAAACAAATTGAACGGATTCCCTCCAGCACCCGCCAACTTTTCCCATGTCGAAATCCCCAAGTCGTCTTTGGGGGTGCTGGTGCTGGTGCCTTGCTTGGCTTCCATTTGCTTAATAAGAATATGTCTTATTTCCCCTGTTGGTTTTAAAGGGAATCGATTTCACTGGCAAGATGTTTATATTTTTGCCAGCGGACGTATCTGCAAATGGAAGTTGGTGGTCCGTCTTGGGCCACTTCGGACGCCGAGGAATCTCGACGAGTGGGTTTTGAGCCTCACCTCGGACCGCGCCCTCCGCGTGGATGCGAAGATCTCGCCGGGGGTGGTGCCCCGGAGTCCAAGCGAAGAGGTTCCTTCGGATGGTACTGACCTGGCCATTAAGTTTCGCAAAAGTGACGAGTCCAAAAGTGACCAGTCCCACGTAGTCCCACTAAAAGGGGACACCCCCTATGAATCAACCAGGGTTTGAGAATCTCAGGTCAACGTTAAGTTGCAACCAAAAAGAGTACCATCCGTTTCAGGGGCGTGACATGGACAGACTTTTGACCACTACCTGTGGAAACATGATGGCAGGCATATCCATTCAACATCTTTAGTGGAAAGGGCACCACCGACCTCTGAACGGCGGTGTTACTTGGGGCCGCAACGACAATGACGCTGGGCGAACCTATTTTTTAACTCATATCCCTCCAGGGCTTGTCCAGATTTGGGTCCGTAACTGGGGGGCATTGGGCTCAGAGAAGGCTAGCTGTTTAGTGTCAGAATAGGGGAACCCCCCACCCCCCCGGCAGGCACAGCGAGAAAACACCGACTCAACTTCGAACTTCGAAGGAAATCCAGAGGGAACCTCGACATCTGGAGCCATGCCTCGCGTGGGTTTTCTGTTTTCTTTGAGTCTACACGCTGTTTTTTGTCGGATTTTGGATAGGGACACCGAAAGCAAAATTCCGCCATGTTGGAGCCTTAAAGACGAGACCACCCATGTTGCCTGCGAGCAGGCCAGTTTTTGGCGCCCGGCCTGAGGCAGCCACAGCGGACTTCGGGCCTTTGATTTCTGCTTTTTTCTTTGAGCTTCAATGAGGTAAGCAGAGGGGTCTCTTTTTGCCACCTTTTGTGAGACAATTGCGAAGACCCCCTCAAGAAGGAATCCTTTACTAAGAGGGGGTCGATCAATTGTGCACAAAGGTGGCAAAAAGACCCCCCTGATTAGGCAGGTGAAATGTTTTGCGTGCAATTTGCTTGCTTGTTCTTTGTTCTCATCTGGTCAAGAAGGTGGTGATCTGCTGGCTGCAATACTGCCAAATGTGCCATGCTCAAAATATTGTCATGGACCCCCTAAAAAGTTCCACAAGAATGATGAGGACGTCTTCTAGCATGTTCCGTATGTTCGGAGTTTTGACCATTGGATTTGGTTTAGGAGAAACGAAGGACCGCAAAAGCGATTTTCTGTGAGCAAGCACCCCCCAAGGCATAGTTTACAGGAGTCAAACCAGAGGGGAACCGCGAGGGTTATGATCCTTCGTTGCGCAGTGACTTCGCTTGAACGCGCCGATTGGGCAGTGAGTGTTGTCTTGTTGCCGCCTTGTGATAAGGATTCCAACTGCATACGACAGCCATGCGCAATGCGGACGTTGCATGGAGTAGGTGACCACTCGCTTTGTGAAATGACAGGCTGGTATTACAAGATACATCGCGCCCGCAAGTCATCGAAATGCCTCCAGGTGAATTGTTCAAAAGGATGCAGGCACTAGTACCAACTTCAGGGCTCCAACCATAAAGTTTCATAGTCCAAACGGACGGCTGCGGCCTTGGCTTCCTGAGGATATGTACGCCAAGGATGGCATGTTGCTGAGCGGCGTTGCAACCATCGAATGCGTCCAGGCCGATCGCCGAAATCGAGCCCGGCAAGTTTTAGGGCTTGGGACCCCAAAGTTTACACCATTCATCGTTGTTTGCTCAGTTTTGATATACATGGCCCCAGCACGTCCATGTCCGAGTTTTCTTTGGGCGGAGCTTGTTTACTAGTAAAACTTGGGCTCGACCATGTTTTACTCAAAGCCAATGTTTTACTGGCAGTCCATTGTTGCTCAAGCTGTCAAACATCGGCTTTCATACTATTGCATCCCCTTCCCTTCCCCCCTCCCCCCGTCATCTACCCTCTCCAGAAAGACAGCCAAATGCGCCCACGCGCGTTTCCACCCAAAAGGAGGAGGGTTTCTGAAGCCCCTTCCTCTCCCTTCCCCTCCACCCTCTACTGCAGTATGCCTCGCTCTTCAGTTTTCGGGCAATAGTTTCATGCCCAAATTTTAGGGTATGAGCTTCACACCCTCCTAAACGACTTTGTTTCCCCGTGAATGTAATTAAACAAGTGGGTGTGAGGAGGGTGGTTGTGGGCGGGACTGTTCAATAATAACCATTGAAAACGCAAGGAGAACCACGGTAAATACCGTGAAGCCCTGTGCGAACTCCGCATTCACCCCGAGCGAACACCGTGAGAACCGCGCGAACACTGAATACCGTCAATAGCCCGTGAAAACACCGTGAACATTCCGTGAAAACCCCGTGAAAATACCGAAAAAACCCAGTGAAACCCACTGAACAACCACTATTTACCTGGTCAATACCATTTCAAGCACCAATTCAATGATTTTGGCCAGCTACAGGAGTGACAGCCGCAATACGAGTGTTTGTGCAAGCAGCCCTTTTCAGTTGCTGTTGGGCGTCAATGCGCAGATGTTCGGACACTAGTTCTAACTGCGGTTGATACGCGCACGGTGATCTGGCCTAAGCCATACGTGAACATTGCTTTGATCATGAAAATTAATGAGCCAAAGATGGATGGACTGTTCAACACGTTCTTGGCTGGAAGGATTCCAAAAGATGGCTTTATCGAATTTGCTATGGGAGTCAGCGCTAAACAATTGCAAGGGCGGGGCAGTGCGAAACCCGTGGGCTGCTGGTGTGTGCAATACGTTTCCGCTGCCCAATGCTTAAGAGATCTTAAGAGTGAAAATTGGGTCGCGCATTTAGCAGAGGTAGGTTCTGACTTTACTTGGGCGACCAAATCTTTTCTGACTTTACTTCCGCGACCACAGAAAACTTAGTCTTTGGAAGTATTGGGTGGCTCTAAATTTGATTGGGAATGCCCTCTAGGGACTCCTCATGTTTGTCCACCACAGGGTGCTAATACTCGTGCGCATTAGTGAGGTGTTCCGCTTCAAAACCGCTACAAGTTCATGCTTGAAAGAGCTGCAAGGACTTGCGGAGTTGAGTGTGCGACATGGATACCAGATGAGTTGGCCAGGTCAAACACGTCTAAATATGTACTATGTGATTCTTAGTTATATATCTATATATGTATGTATAGTTTGCATTTGTTGTTGTATCTACGTTGTGTTTGTTGTCTCGCACGTGTTACTTAGTCCCCGCTGACCATTTTTGTACCCATAGTTGATACTTGTCACTGTTACGGTCATTCTATGTCCTAAAGGGTCCAGCACTTTGCTTAAGCCTCTCACAAAATATGTATCTCGTTACTTGCTTCGGGCCGTCTTCCTTCTCGCGATTCGGATCCAACCTAATTTCAAGGGATGAAGCATTCGATGCCGCAATCATATGCTTCGGTGCGTTACGTTTCCCGTTTTTATGATTCGGGATCCAGTTGCTTCCACCAACGCGATGTGCTCGGCCTGTCACCGAGCCTTCGTTTTCTTTATCGTCAGGTGGCCATTCCTCCGCGGGGCCAGCCCAAGTCCGGCAGCATGCGCGCGGTGGGCAAAGTGGCCAGGCTGGGCTGCGTGGAAAACGGGCTTGGAGCGAGAAGGGGCGGGGGGGAACCGGGGTGAAAGCTGGGTCCGTTCTGCATTGACAGGCGACCTTGAGACTTTTGGCAGTTGTCGTTGGCACCCACAAATGAGTGCAACTGGCGTTTGACGTTTATCCCAAACTGTCAAGCTGACGCCTATTTGAAGCCAATTTAACACAACCTACCAACCCGAAGCCTCGTGTCGGGTTTAGTGGTTGGGTTGTCCATTTCACCCACCTGAGTCAAAGGATTTATTTTTGCAGGGGACCAGAAAACGGACAGCCCAGTTGTCGAAGGCCCTCTTAAGGCAGAGGTCCTCCAACCTTTTGCAGGAGCTGCGCGGAATCTACGCTGGTGGCCCTTGGGGGTGCTGAGGGGCAGACGGCCATGGGAGATGCGCCCAGCACCTACCTCTCTCAGGCAAGGGAAGGGTTGCAGAAGTGGGTGAATTCCGTTTTGTTTGGTCATTTTGTTATTGTTTTTGTTGTTTGCTTGTTGTTTCTCGCATGCGTTGGTGTGTTGTGTGTTGATTTGTTTGTTTTGTGGTTGCTGTTTGTTTGCTTTGGCCGTGTCTTTTTTGCTAGCTCGCGCACTTGTTCGTGCGTTTGCGTGTCTGCTGTTTTTGTGGTGGGGTTGTGTGAAGGGGAACAGATCTTGTGCTTTGGTTTGAAGCGCTAGCCGTTCTTTTTGCTGAAACAAAAGGTTCTCTGTTTGTGCGGAATCCGTTTCAATTTCGTTAGTGTTGTTGCGACATGGATGTATGGGTCTACTGAGTGTTGTTGCGACATGGATGTATGGCTCTAATGAGTACTGATTTCAACTGTCATTAGTCTGGGTGATCATTCGCGCGTTACAACATCTGTTATTCTTGAACCCACCGCCGGGATGATGTGCGCGTTTTCCAACATAGGCTGATTTCCTGAGACACAATCGAAACCGGGGAAATTGGATGGGGACAGTCTCAAACAATAGTGGGTGCAGATGTTCGCCCTCTTATTCCTGTACCTGGAGTTGGGTAGGGCGTGTTAAGATCAAGTTTGACTATCAGCTGGCTTCCCACGCCCAACCTGCATGTGCACTAGCGAGCACGCTTCGGGCGAAACGAGCTCACAGGAGCTAGCCCAGATGAAGCCACTGTAAACTCCAACGAAACTTGATGGAAGGGCATGATGCAGTTTCGTGGCGTGTTTGTCCGGACATTCTTTTGGTGCTTTCTGTTTGGATGAGCTTTTTTAGCAAGATCTGCTAATTGAGGTAAAAGGTCCGACGAATTTGCCACTCCAAACAACAGGCGTAGAGTATGGGCAAATCTTGTGGGTGGTGATTCACAAGTGCAACAAAGCACGTTGTTAAATGGAGAAACATGTTTTTCTCCCGAAACCCTCCAAGGTTTGAGCGCACCTATCAGCGTAGTAGCCCCGGGCAAATTCCTTGAACCAAAGTGCGACTCAACGGAGCACGTGTGACGGGTGAGGCGCCGAAAACCCTTTGCTTTGCCCGGAAAACCGGGCTTTGGCGCAAGGGGGGGAGGCTCACTTGCCCAAAGCGATCGTTTTTTTTGTTTGACCTTTTGGTTGCCCTGATTAAGTCCATTTCTCGTCAAGGTTCCGAAGAATAATTACCTTTTTTCCAGGTCCTTTGGGAAGAGGATAAGTGGCCCACTTGCAAAAACGGTAAAGCGCTTTGTCCCTTCAGTCGAGCGGGATGCCACGCCTCCAAAAGAACACACCTATGTCTCATGTCTGCCACACCCCAGATTTGCCAGTGGAACACCCACCCATATCCTTCCATTTGCGCAAGAATGCCTTTTTGGGAGCCACCACGAAACCACCACTCCAAACCAGCAAACATTGTTTTTGTTCTCCACGCCCCTTGTCCAAGAAACGCGCCAAACTCCAAACCACCGGTGGGGCTCGCTCCAAAAAAGCCGGGGTGAGATTGGGTGTGGGTCAAAATTAAGCCACCAGGAATTGGACCGCAGGTTTTAGTCGTTGGCAACCCATTTACCAGGGCAACCGTTCCATTTTGGGATTACTCTACCAGCCATTTGAGTTCCCAACCAGGGACATGGGTCGCAATATGTGTTTCGGTTCCATTTTGGGGGTTACTTTTTGACCACAGCCGTGTCTTCATCCAAAAGGGAAAACCCCTCTTTCGGGTTCCTGGCCGGCAGCCTGGAGCCACAGCCAGATGGAGCCAGACGTTCGCTTTCGATCGCAGGCGTGGGTGTGGCACCAAGCGCTGAGCGCGCAGGAGCTGATGGCACTGCACCTCGAGACGAGGATCGGGGCGTTTGGTCGGTTTTTTCGCGCAGCGGGGCGCGGGGGGAGGGGGGGAGGGGGGAGCAGACTCCCGAAAACGGTGTGGTGGATGGTTTTCTCTTTGGTTCCTATAAAAAACACCTCAAAACAAGTAGATATAGTCATAGAAAACTGAGAAGAGGGGTACACCAACAAAAGGTAGGTTGTTTTTTTGGTGTTCCGCTAAACCAGCAGTATGCCAGCCGAGAGAATAGGGCTACCCCAAAATGGCTAGATTTGCTGTTGGAATTCCGTCTTTAAAGCCAGCCAAAAGCATGTGGTTATTTACCCCGGGGGCATGAACCGTATTTGCTTTAGGGCTCAGAAGGAAACTCCAGGTACATGGAGCACCCTTGAGTACAACGCAATGCGGCATGCAACATTTTGGTGGTTGTGCTTTTAGTTTCAAGCCGATTGATTCTGCTGGTATTTTCTGTTGGGCTACCATTTTGCGCACAGCATTTGGCCACCCAACAGTGTGGGTGTTCTGCTTTTGCTTCGCCTAAATCAGGTGTTTCCTATATTTGTCCTTAAATCATCAACCCACCCAACATGGTGATGTTTGAAACCTCCAAAAGGGGAGGGTGTCTCCACTGTTGTGGTCACCCCAAAAGTGTGCTTGGTTTACAAAAGGAAAAAGGAAGCCTACCCGTTTGTTGGGTTCCGATTCCTTCGAGACATTCGTGTGGGTGTGCCTTTTGTTCGGGGACTCCCAAAACAATGGCGGTTTTCCGTCGGGATTTCCTTGAAAACCACCTCAAAATAAGTAGTGGACACTTATATGGGTTTGTCTCAAAATAGGGGAACCCACAAAATTGGTGGCGTCCCCCATATTTTCCTTTCAGATCAGGTACCCTTCTAAAAAAACAAAAACAGACACACACACACACACACACACGCACGCACGCACGCACGCACGCACGCACGCACGCACGCACGCACGCACGCACGCACGCACGCACGCACGCACGCACGCACGCACGCACGCACGCACGCACGCACGCACGCACGCACGCACGCACGCACGCACGCACGCACGCACGCACGCACGCACGCACGCACGCACGCACGCACGCACGCACGCACGCACGCACGCACGCACGCACGCACGCACGCACGCACGCACGCACGCACGCACGCACGCACGCACGCACGCACGCACGCACGCACGCACGCACGCACGCACGCACGCACGCACGCACGCACGCACGCACGCACGCACGCACGCACGCACGCACGCACGCACGCACGCACGCACGCACGCACGCACGCACGCACGCACGCACGCACGCACGCACGCACGCACGCACGCACGCACGCACGCACGCACGCACGCACGCACGCACGCACGCACGCACGCACGCACGCACGCACGCACGCACGCACGCACGCACGCACGCACGCACGCACGCACGCACGCACGCACGCACGCACGCACGCACGCACGCACGCACGCACGCACGCACGCACGCACGCACGCACGCACGCACGCACGCACGCACGCACGCACGCACGCACGCACGCACGCACGCACGCACGCACGCACGCACGCACGCACGCACGCACGCACGCACGCACGCACGCACGCACGCACGCACGCACGCACGCACGCACGCACGCACGCACGCACGCACGCACGCACGCACGCACGCACGCACGCACGCACGCACGCACGCACGCACGCACGCACGCACGCACGCACGCACGCACGCACGCACGCACGCCACGCACGCCACGCACGCCACGCACGCCACGCACGCCACGCACGCCACGCACGCCACGCACGCCACGCACGCCACGCACGCCACGCACGCCACGCACGCCACGCACGCCACGCACGCACGCACGCCACGCCACGCCACGCCACGCCACGCCACGCCACGCCACGCCACGCCACGCACGCACGCACGCACGCACGCACGCACGCCACGCACACCACGCACGCACACCACGCACACCACGTACGCACACCACGCACACCACGCACGCACGCACGCACGCACACCACGCACACCACGCACGCACGCACGCAACGCACACCACGCACGCACGCACGCACGCACGCACGCACGCACGCACCGCACGCACGCACGCACGCACCGCACCGCACGCACGCACACACACGCACGCACGCACGCACGCACGCACACGCACGCACGCACGCACGCACGCACGCACGCACGCACGCACGCACGCACGCACGCACGCACGCACGCACGCACGCACGCACGCACGCACGCACGCACGCACGCACGCACGCACGCACGCACGCACGCACGCACGCACGCACGCACGCACGCACGCACGCACGCACGCACGCACGCACGCACGCACGCACGCACGCACGCACGCACGCACGCACGCACGCACGCACGCACGCACGCACGCACGCACGCACGCACGCACGCACGCACGCACGCACGCACGCACGCACGCATATAGGGCACCCAGGTTTCCGTTGCTCGGCAGGACGCGGTACCATCGGGACTATCAGATCCCGGTGACCACGGAGATCGTGCAGCCAGGGGTGGAGGTCAAGTCGTCTGGGCGCCTTGGACGGATGTTTCGCTAGTGGCTGGTGTGTGTGTGTGTGTGTTTATCAAAAAGGAACCAGACCACCCCCCCAAAAAACAAAAGCAACAAGAAGACAGAAGACGGGTATCCTGGTGGCGACCCCTTCTTTGACCCCTCAAAACCGGCCACCCCCCCTCCCCCGAGAAAAAAGAAAAGAATAAGAACAGAAGCCATAGCAAACTCATTAGCATGTTCATTTAAGGCGGAATTGTTCATTTCATGCGCCGTCTCTCACTTTCTGTTGCTTTGCGACCTATACTCCACCCCAAAAAGTCAAACTCCCCCAAAGACTGTTGATTTCTCGCAACCGAAATCGAGTAAACGACCTCCATTGGAAACCTGGCAACTTCTCTTCGGCAAAACCTCCATTTCATCTGGTTGCTTTCCTTGTGGCTTCCGTTTAAATACCAAGCAGGGGTCCAAATCCATCAGCAAATTCTGGGCAACTTCTCGCCGAAACGACTCTGGGACCAACTTGAATCGATCAGCACTGCAAGGACCCAGGGTCCACGAAAAGGGGATTCTCACTGTGAGTTTAAGAACGGGCCTGTGTGTCAAGCAAGATAGGGGTGGGGGGCCCAACTTGGGTTGCTTCCCCTTGGTCTCCCTGCCCGAAAGTTTTGAGAAGTCCGCAACATGCAATAAGGGAAGCCAAAAGCATACACCCATTTCAGGGCTCCAATGCCCTATTTGAGCAAATGTCAAAGTGGAGGGAGGCCCCCAAAATGGCTTTGGTTTTGGTTTCCCTGCAAACCAACCCGAAGAAGGTACCCCTCTCACAATGGTGGATCCCCTTCCAGTTTGTGTACGGGGAAACCAAGAAGAAACCCAACTAAGCGCCATTTTAAGGGGCCCTTTTGAGAAGCAGCCTCCCAACAAAGCCACGCCGTCCATCAACGCGAATTCGCCGTTTTCCCGGCTCATTGACTCGAGGATTATGTTCTGCGAACTGGCGGGCTGTGCCTCCGAAGTGACACTGACCGGGCTCCCCACCAACGCGGATGCGCGCTGCTTCCTCACCTTCAAGGCTTCGGAAAGATCCATCCGGAGAAGAAAGGTGTAGTAGATTTTGGTTGAAGGCCAAGAAGTGTGGTTTACTACAGGTATGGCTTTCTTTGAGCGCCACGATTTGCGGTCTACCTTTTTTTTTTTGGTGACCAAGACTTGTGGTCTACCCTGGCATGTATTTTGGCGTGAAGGCCCAGACTTGTGGTTTTCGTGGCGGGGGGTGTCCCTGTGATGTGGGCCTGGATTCATGGGTTCCGCCCAGAAGCCACCAACATGATGTGTCATTTGGGAATCCAAGCTGGCGGAGGACCTCTTTTGCTGGGTATTAAAAGGAAACCAAAAGGGAGAGCCGTTCGCGCCGTTTTGGGGGTTCTTGTCTCGCCAGACAAAGCGAGACACCCATATTAAACCGAACTGCTTTTGTTTTGCGGGGTTGGCGACGTATCATCAACATCTGAGCATACGATTTTCTGTGTACCCATGGCCAAGTAGAGGGGAGGCACCAGTCAGGCAACTCTTGATTGGTGGTTTGGATTGGTGGCTGGAACCCCTGCAGAGGGTAAATGGAGTTCACCACCCAACCTCCACACCTTCAGATTCAGTTGGCTTGAAAGAGGATATTTCTTTTCAGCAACAGGGGCATGCCTGGCCCCATTACTAGTTTATTCTTAAAGTCACCCCTGAAGTGGTAGGTCAAGTAGGTCAAAGGGAAACATCCGAATCCATTTGCTGACTTGAACCCCAAAACGGAGAACCACCATGGCTGCTCAAGAAATGGGGTCAAAATGGCACCTTGGCATGCAACAAACACTAAAACCTACGTATCTCCAGCTTTGATTTTGAGCCACACCCAAATAATCACCACTGGAGCCTCGCTTCAGGTGGCCATGACGGATTTTAGCGGGCCAGAAGAGGTGGTGGAGTACATCAGGCGGCTTAAGACATCACCGGGGGGGTTGCTTGGGTTTGGCGGGGGAAGCTACATGAGTGACATTGAAAACAGCACGTCCGTTGAATTTAGTTGCCTTAAACGTGTTTTGTGCTGCTGCCCTTTGTTTGTAATCTATGAACTTTTTGGACGTTGAGATTTCTTGTGAGGTGATGTGACCAGGGATGGGCATCATTTGAGCACTGATGCTTCGCTGGCCAATTTTCCCGGTTTGTGCAGCCAATGGACCTTGGGAAGTGACCGCTTTCAGACTGCCGAAAGAAAACCACCTGCGACCAAAGTGGGTAGGTCTTGCCTGCTCTTTTTGGTACCGGAGCCCTCCGAAACCCAAACACATCCACCATCGCCAAGGCTTGTACGTCAAATGACTTTTCCCTTGAGCCCCTTTCTAGCACCTCCCCAAGGAATCCAGTTAGAAAGTGACAAAAGTAGCGGATGGATAGGAATCCACTTTTGGTTCTTTCCCATGAGCTTTCCAAATGGCACGAGTCGCTGGTGACCCAAATGATATCCACTTCGGGTCCCGTAGCTCCCAAGCTGAATTCATCTTGAGAAGGCCCCCTGGCCCACCATGGTGTGTCAAAATGGGTGTGTCTTTTTTTTAGAAAAGCTCCGAACATGGTGGTTTTCCCTTTAACGCTTCTAAAGAACTGGATACCCTCCAAGAAATCACACACACACGGTCAAGGGACGCTCCAAAATAGGCAGCCCTTGCCTTCCAACCCCCGCCCCGAATTCCAACTCACAAACTTTCAAGTCATGGGCTGGGCTTCACATCCGATGTCTCGTCAGGATCGACGGTCACACGGTGGTGGAGAGATGCTGGCCTCAGGTGGACGGCGACCCCGACAATTTGCGCCTCGACGGCGAGTGAATGCGAGTCCCTGGCCCTGGTGGAATCTGTGTCGATGTGGGTCGGTTATTTTTGGGCCTTCTTTGCTGGGGGAAACCAAAAGAACAACACCCGGACCTGTGTTTTTGTTGTTGTTGTGTTGTGTGTGTGTGTTGTGTGTGTATGTGTTGTGTGTATGTGTTGTGTGTGTGGTTTGTGTTTGAACGGCAAACCATCGAACACGGATGGTCTATGTTGATACACTCGCAAATGGGCTTTTCGTAGCGAGGTCAGTCCGGGGGGGAAGCCGAGGACCAATTGAAATCATTGAACACCCCTGCACAAATGTCATGGGTTCCAAGAAAGACTCAGAGAAACCGCTGTATCTAAGAAACCAGCCACAGGAAATTCAGGAAATCCTGGTTTTTGACGGGTTCTGCACCAATTTTAAGACTTGCAATGAAGGAACCACCTCTGGAGATCTTCACCCGAGCCGCTCTCTGAGTTACTTGTGCGCGGACAAGCTGGACGTCTCGCAGTCGGTGCTGCGGAGCATCTTGGCTCGACATGGGCTGCGGGAGCTGCCGTTGGATTCGGTTTCCTGAAACCTCTGACCTCTGCAAAACTGTTCCAGGGCCAAAGATCAAGGACAAGTCGATGTTGACCCGGGATTTTGAGCAGAACCTGGGGCATGGCTTCTCCCACCCGAAATGAGAAGGGACTTAGCAACTTTCCTGGCCGGGAGGGTATGTCTCACTTGATTCCATGCCCAAAATGCGAGGACTTGTCTCATCCTTTGAGGGGCGCCTAGTGGCTTTGGCACCTGGCAAGAGCCACGGCTTCTCGAGGCTCTTTCTTGCGAGACGGCGAGGCAGTGATCACGGCGAAGCTGTCACCGGAGCCCAGACTCAGAGAGGTTTCCCGGTGAGGATCCCTGTTTTGGGTTGGTTCAAAGGGAACCCACTGAAGAACTACTTGGTGGTGTGCACGGTCGCACTGGCCCAAGGGGCTTAGGGATGGTCATGAAGTTTTAGGGAGTCAAGACAAGCATGAAGGTTCCTCTTCTTGGCGGTGTGCACGGTCACTGGCCCTTCTGGGCATAGGGATGTTCATGAAGTGTTAGGGAGTCAAGACAACCATGAAAATTCCTAAGGGAACCGTGACCATGGTCGACAGGTTCGAAATATGGACCACACTGGGCAAGTGAATTGCCCTTAAACAGGGGGGATGCCAACCCTGGCGGGGTTTTCGTTGTCCCAGAAAAACATATCCAACCCGAAAGGGGTAATCGGGGTCACCTGCTCGTTCCCGCTTTCTCCCCTTTGCTGGATCGAGGATGTGGACATCGCTGAGTTCCGCTATCAGAACCGCTTCATGCTGCACGCTGAGGCTGGTGGGATGTGTATCTTAGGGTCCATGCTGTCAATCAGAGTGACGCTCCTTATGCCACTGGCTAGTGCTTCAGCCAGTGGCGTTTTCATCCACAGAGTTTGGCTTCACAACCAGTTTGATTCACCTCTTTCAAAGCACCCACAAAAATTGCCCCCTCCCAAAATTGGAGGGTTCTACCTGGTTTAGGGAAGGCCCGAAAAAACAGAAAAAAGCCGACACACGTGCCAAGTTGGAGGGTTCCACCTGGCTTAGCGATAGTAGCCCATGTAAGCCAGTATAACACATGGGTGTGGCTTAAAATTAAACAGGGGAGGCAAACTGCAGGTTTTGGTCCCCATGTTTCCACTTACCGATCGGGCAACCCATTTTGGGATTATTACCATTCCGTTTTTTGTGTTTTTTTTTTCTCGCCACAGCCACATGGTAGAACCACATCCATTTGCCAGGGGTACAGGGTTTTGACCCACAGCCATATAAGCCGGTATAGCACATGTTGGTAGAACCGAAGCGAGCTCGGGATGGATGGAACCAGCAGTGGTTTTCAGGCAGAGATCCATTGCCTGGGCGGTGTCCAGAAGGATCTTGCCGTGCAGGCGCCGAACCCGGAAGACACGCTGCGGTTCTGATGGTGGAACTGGTGGTTGTTCCTATGGTTTTCCTAGGAATCAGATAAACGCAACCCAAAAGAACAACATGCAACAACTGGTGGTTGTTTCTATGTTTTTTTCCTTTTTATTTTTTTCCGAGGGATCCAGTGCGGTTCTCCTGGAGAACTGGGTTCTGAGAGCTGGTGTTTGCTATGGTTTTCTAGGGGTCCGGTTCATTCCCTTTCTCGCTTTTTCTGTAGCCAAAAGGGTGCCTCTTTTTGGAGATGGGTTAAAAATTTAAAAGGCAATTCAAAAGGAAGGCCAAACCCATTGTGGGTCCCCACTTTATGGCCGCAGGAACTCAGTAACTGTGGCGATGAAATTGAATCGTTGGAACATCCGCCCAAATCATGAGACATAAATCCTAGGGATATGATGTTCAAAGGGTCCAACAGAGGGAAATGGGAGCCGACCCTTTGTTGGTTACTCCGCAAAAGGCAACCCAAAGGAAGCGCAACCGTTTTAAGGCTCCCGTGTTTGGAGGCAAAAGGATACAGCGCCCGTCAGCGTCCATGATCTCATTGTTGGAAGGGACAGATTTCACGAGCGAAACTAAAGCTCGAAGTGTGTCGTTTTAGGTGTTTTTTTTTGAAGGGGGTGTTTGAAAAGGACAGCAAAGGTAAACACCAGCTATTTCAGGGGTTCCCATTTTGAGACGAAGTCACAATGGGCTTGTGAGTCCCGCTGATGCCGTTTCCGGCTCATCGCGGGACTCGCGCCTTGCGTCCTTTGGGAACGCATTCCCTCACTCTGCCGTCCGCTGACAACCCACCAGAGGGTCTCTTTGGGATGGAAATTGTCTTCCCCAGGTGCCATGTTGGTGGAAGGGACATCCTGAATTCTTACTACAGCATAGGATCCAGGTACCGATCTGTCATATCCGCCTCGAGCCCCTCGGGGCTCATGATGCGGCAGCGCCAGGTCCAGCCGCAGGTGACGCACATCTTGGCGGCCGCGGCCAACGCTCAAGGCGAGCGATTGCCTGGACTCGTCGCCTTTGGGGTTCTCATGGGGACGACATGGCGCCTGTCGCCTTCTGATCCTCACCAACAAATTGAAACTACCCGGAATAAGGGGTCATGACCCCATTTTGACCCTCTAAAAATTGGGTCACGGCCCTTTTGGGCAGGTGGACAACCATTTCTTAAAGGTCAGAAGGAGGCTCCACATACAATCAGTTTGTCTCAGGGAACGCTTAAAGGGACGGTCAGGCCAGCCGAAACTGGGGAGTTGTCCTTTTAGGTTCTACCCAAGAAAAAAAGAGGTAATGCCAAAGGCAATTATTTGTTGTGTGAAATTAGAGGGTTCCCAGAACCGAATAGAAAGAGTGCCTTGAAGTCACACACACACGCCCTTTTTTGAGTGAAGAAGGAGGTATGTAGCTGGACAACCCTGGTGTTCAAAAGCAAACCTTAAGTGACAAATGAGGGCTATGTTTGAACCATCATATGCGTGTTTTGCCACAATTACCAGATGATTGACTTGTAAAGGTGAGTGTGTTCAGAAGAGGGGCCCCCATTGTGTCTTGGAGACAGAACCCTCAAGAGTGGTTTATGTGTTTGGTTTCTCGTTTCCCTTTGAAACCACCCCACGGGTGGTGGACATGAATCTCCATAGTGATGTCCACCAAAGAGTCCCCCAGTTGGAATTCATGCCTGATACTTTGCACCAACAAAACTCGGCATCGGTTTCCTTGATTCCACGTATTTTCTTATCCCATGGTTCTTTTCAGAAACCCACCATAACCCCTGTTTTGGGCAAGGTCGTTTTCTGTCGTGGACCTGCTTCCAAAAATGCAGTCCCTCAAGGAATGCTTGGTTTCCCTTATTTAACAAGCACACAACGGTCCCGTTCAACAAGCGCATCTGAAAACTCCACCCGATCTGTCGGATCGCTGATTTGGCACAACGAACGGCTTCGGTGCTGAGTTTTCTTGGAGCACACCGCAGCATGGACAGTTCTGCGCAACTAGCGCACGCACGGGCGAACTGCATGCCTAAGATTGGTACTCCCAACCTCAAACCAGTGACTAAACCACAAGGGTTGCAACCTGTTGGGTCCTTTCTGCCTTTGCCAACCAAGTTGGCTGTGGGTCAAAAAATAGGTACCCAAAACGGATCGCTGGTAAATGGAACCAAGGACTACAACCTGTGGTCCCCTGGTGCTTTAATTTTGACCCATACCCATTCGAGTGGTTTTCCCCCAGTTTTCTGCTTTGAGGGTTCCAGGCAGGTTCCAGAGAGGTCCATTTAGTTTTGACCCATACCCAGCCTTCCCGGAAGCCCCGAGGTGGGCGTGTCGGAAGTCCTTTTGGGCCGTGACGACTCGCGCTTTCTGGAGGAAGCAGTGTAGGAGCCAAAGCCGGGCTGCAAACATAGGGTTACATAGCCCAGCATTTTGGGGACGTTCCCGCAACTTCCAAGAAACGCCGATTTGCAGGTGTTTCAGCAACTTTGGAATCACTCCGAACCGACCCATCCCCAATTTCCTAGAAATTCCCCTTCCCCCAAACTTGATTTTGCGGAAAAGAAGTCAGCCATAGTCTCCGGGACCCCTATTTTTGGGCGTGTCCTCCCCCATTTCAAAGGGGTACAAACACTGGACGTGAAGAAGGATCCAAGCTTGCAAGAGTGCAGCTCTAGTCCATTACATTCAAACTGACATGGATGTAACGGGATCCGATTCCTTTAAGACCCCCACCCCCCAAGCCTCACCCCCCCCCCGCCGCCCATTGGGAGACGCCTTCGCTGGGCCAGGGGAAGGGCCCATGGCGCCCGGGCAGTTCTTCGACACCACCAACGGCTTCACCACGCCGCCGCAGATCACCGAAGCCACCAATGGGGCCTTGAAGGCCCAGCCGAAAGCGGATTTGGTGTTGACCGTGAAAAGGAGAAGCAGA
Organism: Effrenium voratum; assembly: GCA_963377175.1. Lineage (NCBI taxonomy): Eukaryota > Dinophyceae > Suessiales > Symbiodiniaceae > Effrenium > Effrenium voratum. The sequence goes on from CAUJNA010001424.1 coordinate 824,593, forward strand.
AGGAGGTGGTTGAAAAAACAGGTAGCTTAGCCCAGCTGAGTGGTCTTGAGAGTTCTGTCTGCCCAAAGAATCAGACGCTCCGCAGAGGTCCAGACTGGAAGGTGTTGGGCCTCAAGACGGACCCTTAGGGCTCAAGATGCGCGAGGAAGCGAGTCATCGGACCCAAAGGCCCAAAGCCTGAAACCGAGATCAGATTCTTGAGCTGTGTGCGGCTTCCCAAGAGTAAGAAGGGTTAAGGTTTGAACAGGGTACCAGACTTTTGCATCTGTTTAGGGCCCTGAAAGGCCCGGGTTTCCTTCTGCATGGCAGGGGATCTGAGTCCAGGCAAAGGAAACAGCGGGGGACTTGGACCGCAGGTTGTTTGGGCCGATGTCCCCCATCGGTTGCTGTTTAAACGTTCGAGCAGGGTCCCTTTTGCTCTCATTTCATATATTCAGTTGATTCCAACCTTTCTCCCTCTAAAATCTTTCAACTCATGCTAGACATGGTCTACTTTTTCCCTCGGCGTGAAGTCGACTATCCCAACCCCCAAAGCTCATTTAGATGTCAACCGCTGACTATACAAGGAGGTACATGGTTACCATGAAAAGCCTTCAGTCTCAATACGATGTGGAACCCTCAAACCCCAAAATCAAAAAAAGTACAATTGGTGGTTTCCGTCTGGTTTCTTTCAGTGATTCCCGGCAAGTCGCAACAGGCAACCAGGGAAAGCCATCAGTTAGCACCTATAGAGGTCGTATGTATAGACATGTATATCTGGTTCCCTTCCCATTTGCAACGATGCACACGAAGCCGGTTCCAGGGATCAGGGGCCAAGCTGCATGTTGAAACACCTCTTTGTCAGCAAGCTCCTTTCACGTTCCCTACCCAAGCCTTGGTTGATTTACTCTCTGGACTCCAAACACCCATCTTATTTCATCAACCTCTTTTGGCTTCCGTATTTTCTGGGCCCAACCCCCCCCCCCCCCCCCCCTGTTTTTCCTCCAGCTTTTGGCTTCCCTGAGGTTAGGTGGCATGTGTTTGCCCACTAAACAATTGCCAGGTGACCGGCGAGGCCAAGTATCCCACTGGGCAGCTCTGGCTCTTCGCCATCCTCCGCGGCGAAGTCACGCGCCCTGGGCTGCGGATGCGTCGGGCGTCGGGCGTCGGGCGTCGGGTCGATGGTGGAGTGGGGGGGGGGGGGAGGTTTTGGCGGGTTTCGGGCGGAGACAGCGGCGGGGCTCGGGACGTTTGGGCTCACACCCCAGTGGGTAGGGAAACAGTTACAATACCCCAGCCCCGCCAATCCCCCAGCCATCAACTGGCCCCCAACTGGCCCCATGTGTTTACCATGAAAGTCGCCCCCCGTTCGTGGGTGAAAGGGAAAGCACCGAAAGACATGTTCCGACTTTGATAACCCCAAGAAACAAAGGCAAAGTCATGCCCCCAGCATGTGGCAGAACAATGCGAACCGGATGAAGCAGAACACCCTGAGAGATGGGCATGCCCCTTTGAGTGGGGGCTCAGACCACTTTGGGAGGGAACACACCCTAGACAAGTAGAACGGGCCTATTAATTCGGGGTCAACATAAAGGGCATGTTGTGCCCTACAATGGATTTTGTTTTCCCTGTTGATTTCACTTTAAACCAACCTGAAAGATGCAGCCTCAAACAGAAAGCAAACCGGGATCCTTCCTGGTTCCTTTGACGTTGAGAAAAGGTTTGTGAGGTGTTTGCCATACTCGTCCGGAACCATTCTGGCCCAATATGAATTTTAGTAGGGAACTACTTAAATGTGGTTGGTGGACACAAGTCCAACCATCCACTAAGGTCCACCAAAGGGCCCCACATTAAAGTTCGGGTGCATGTATCCCATTTTTTGTTGGGAGGCCTATACATAAAATTCACAGCCATATGTTTACCATTTCCGAGCCCCGAGAATTGAGTCGGGAGCACCTTTCATGGAGATGCCCCACCCGTGAACAGCGCCAAACTTTAGACCGCTTCCTCCTCCACAGCGTTTGGTTTCGGAAATCCGTGGAGGGAAACCCGCAAGCTCAACCACCTGCTTCTTTTGTTTTTGTTGGGGGGGATGGGTGGTCCGCTAAAAAGAAGCGCACCCCCACACCCCGTGTTTTTTTTGTCAGATCTGAGGAGGGAGCAGATCCTGGCTGCCCAGTACAGTCCCTTGTGCGACTGGAGGGACGAAGCCCGTGGCCTCGTCACCTTTGAGGAACGACCTCGGGACGACCTCGGGGGCAAACGGTGAGGTGGCTGGGCGACCTTTTTTGCTGGCCAAATGTTGGAACTTTCGACACGTGTCTGGTTGGTGGAAGACAGGTTCTGTACCCGAAAAGTGGTACGGTGCCTATAAATGATAGAGTTCTACAAGGGAGGTTGCGTTTGTCCCGCTGCCTGAGTGTTTGCAGTACTTACAGTATATGTGACATGTCTGATGATACCAGATTTACACTCACCCATGCAACAGGTTTTGGTGATCACAGCGAGAAAGTCTGGTGGCTTCAAGAGATTTGCTTACCATAATTGCTGATTGTCTAATTTGACGGGTCAAAAGAACATGTTATAGTGTGCAATGGACAAAGCTTAACGTTCGCCACACAGGTGCAAATTGTCGCTGAGTATGTTGCTCCTCTTTTGAGACGGAAGTTCATTCGTTGCTAGGCTACACACACACACACCTGTGCAGACTTCAAGCTTGACGAAGACAAACTCAGGGTTTGGGGTTCTGGAACGGCGCGCACTCAATGCTGGGCGAGCTCACCTGGGGGTAAAATGAGTTCACCATGATAGATAAAGATGCTTTTCTGGTAGATTCCTTAATTCAGCTTTTGGAATTATATTGCAGACAATCTGTTGTTTCACTTTAACCCTGCAAGAGCTGACGTTGGTTTTGCTATCATTGGATCCTTGTGTGCACTGCACGTTTGTTTTGTGAAGTCATGTATGTCGGGGTGAGTCACCGCACGGGTTTGCTAGCGGGGATCCAGAGCGCGTCTAGAGATGAGATTGACTTTCCCATGAACATGTGCGGTTGCCCACTTTAAAGCAACCCTGAAAAGTGTACCAACTTGAAGAAATACAAAATAACTACGCCCAGATGGGAGGGGTTCCCTTTTAAAAGCCACTCCAAAGAAGTGGTACCTCGATCCAAAAACATGGCAGCGATGGTTCGCAGGACTTCTACTTTGACCCCTTCCTGGTGGGCTGCGAATTTGAGCCGGGCATCGAGTACACGCTTCTTGACGTCCGAATGTTGTGCCTCCCGTTTTGGGGAAGAGGATCTCTCAAAGGTTTTGGGGTTCTTTTGGTTTCCGCTCTGTTCCGGCGACATTGAGTGGATTTAGTGTTTGTTGCAAGCCTTATGGTAGGGAACTTGTGGCCTTCTGCTGACCTGCATTCGATCGCCAGGACCTTTGGGTGTCCATGGACTCCCCTCAAATTGGGAACACGAGTTCACGCAAATCGAAACCCGCGCGCACCGCGCATGACGCAGCGGCTTCGCTGAACGCAGCGGCTTCCACGTGTTTTCATGTATTCAGTTGATTCACAGGTTGACTAGTTGGGCTTGTCTCAAACGGGGGGGTCGGGCCAAAATGGTGGCGTTGTTTCCGCACCGAGGCTGGTGGTCTACTTGGATGCACCGCAAGAGCCCTACGGCGGAGGCCGGGGCCCCGGCCCCTGACCACTCATCGGCTCCTTGCTTCATGTGCAGGCGTCCTTTCTGGAACCAAAGTCCCGCGCCCCGGAAAGAGAAGAAACACCTGCGTCGAAGCTTGGGTTCCAAACCAATCTTTATCACTCCTTGATCACGTCCTGGCGCTGGAAGGTTTCTGGGCCTCAAATGGCGATACATCTCCCGGGGAATTCTTATGGAGGCGAGTGGGTTCGCTTGTAGAGTGAAGGAATTCAGCACCTCCGCATGTTGAACACCTTAGTTTGCACTACTTCTAGGAAGCTCTGGTAATATGGAATGAGCTCAATGACGAAAGTTACTTAGGAATTCCTTGAAAAATATCAAGGCCAATCTCTCCACACATATAGTCCCTCTTAAACTGGGGGGACCAACGGATTCCGTGTTCTTGCTGACTTTTAAGCATTTTTGCAAACCAGATGTGGAATTCATCGTGTCTTCCAAGACCTAGGGTTGGAACAGAAGTGAAGCGATCACCAGGGAAGCAGGCTCCAAGTGTCTACAAATACCAAGGGTATCCAGTTTTGCGCCCATAAAATGCCTGGTTTCTCGCGCACCAAATCTAGGGCTACATCCAGATCTCAGAACCCTTCTAAGCTCCCCCATTCCACCAAAGTTTCGAGACCAGCAATTGGAGGGAAACTGATTTCTTGGGTTGGATCAAAGGGAAAACACAAGGAGAGCCAGCAGTTCGAGGTGTGTCTCAACCCCTTGGCTGCTTGCGGCCATGGCCGCAACCCTAAAATTTCGTTCAGCAACTCGCATGTTGGGGTGCTTCTCAACATGGCCCCCCTAAAACAGGGGTGTTTATACGTGGCCATGGCCCCAACCCACTTGGTTTCACCTCGCCGACTCGCCGACTCGCTGACTCGCTCTCGCAGGCAGCTTGGTGATGCTGCCCTTCGTGGGCGCGGACCCGGGCACCAGCACGCTGCCGCAGCTCCGGCCCCGGGCGCTGGAGTTCGAAGACACCAACCCGCTGGCCGCCAAGGCCCCCGTTTTCCGCGGAAAAGCGCGCGGAAAAGCGCGCGGATGCGGATGGATGGGGACCTTTGGGTTCCGTGTGAGGCGTTTTCCAGCGGCGAAGATGGGTGGTTCGAAGGGAGAACCAGCGGTTTTAAGGGAATGCACGTGATTTTAGAGGGGGTGTAGGACTTGCTGTTTTGCAGGGGGTGGGCCCGGTAGAGTCAACCGAAACGTATGACGATTCGTTTGTCACCATGGAACTCTGGAGCATGCGCGGTAGAAAGTCCTGGGAATGTGGGTCTCCTTGGTCACGTCAGGTTCTCCACACACTTAAGACTTGATTTATGGCGGGCAGCTCCCTGGTCGTTGGAGAGGTTGCCAGTAGTGAAAAAAACAGAGGCGCGAGTTGCCCTATTTCTGCGGTCCCCATCCCAGTAGACCCCAGAACAAAAACTTGGTTTCTTGCTACCTCGGAAAAGAAGGGGGGGTGTAGCCTCTTCGCCAGCACCTGGGGCCCCCTAAAGTGCCCAAGATTGAGATGTCTCATGGATTTCAACCCCCAAAAGTGCCATTCAGTGCCATTCTCTTGCGGAGGTGAGTATGGATCTTTGTTCGTTGCTTGGTTCAAAGGCACATTCACACCAACAAGACAACCGCCTGGAACCCACTAGACGCCTCAGATGTTTGCCGCCGATTTCACTGCCGAGAAGGCCGTCACTCCAGAAACAAAGGCAACCATCTTCGGATATCAAATCCCCATTTTATATATGTAAGTTTCCCTTATAGGGTTCAGTAAGACAGACAAATAAACACACCACCCACATACCCACCCACACACACACACACACCCACCCCCAAGACGCCACGCTTTTTTTGTGGCGGCGTGAGCTCGCTCCGCTTTTGCCATGGGAGGTCTATGGCACCCTCACCATCACCTCCGCAGCCTCGGAAGTGAACTTCACTCACTACCACGTCTACTACGGACCCCTGGCAGCGGGGTTTGGTTGATAAAAGCACTGGGTCGGTTTCATTGTTTTTTGTTTCTCTGCCCTTTTTTAAACAGTGGTTGGTTGTTTGATTGATAAAAACAACGTTTGTTTGGTTGTTGGAGTGTCTTGCGTTTTGTTGTTGTTTTTTGAGCAAGTAACACTGCTTTTTCAATCCATCGTGATGATTGCCTGCATGTAGGTTGTGTTTTAGACAATGATCCAAATCTTGGCTTGAGTGATTTCGAGACATGTTACACCCGTATATAAGTTGATTGACTAATTTGCTTGAAACTTTTTGTCAAGTTGTGTCTTGTGTGCCCTTTGAAGGCCATCCAGGTGCCTTATTTTACCCTCTCTTCAGCAATCATGGAAGTGGACACCGGAGCTTTGAAGATGATAGTTTTCAGAGCCCTCCGATCCCGATCTTGCATTTCAGTTGTTCCCAAGCTACAATTTCCAAGCCGGTCTTTTCACGGGAAATCGTTGCTTGGGATCCATGTGCAAATGTGAGGCTGCAAGTTGGAAAGCCACAAAGCTCGGGGCGCTGTTGTGTATATGTAGGGAACAAACACCCAAAAGGAAGCCAATTCTGCGGAGCCATGTGCGAAAGTTCCAGTTGTTTCACATCTTCAAGGTCCGATTTCTGCTCCCTTCGTTCCATAGCAGAAAGCTTGGGGATCCTCCTGGCCCAGAGTTCGGAGCTGCTTGCCTCAAATTGTGTGGTTCCTTTTGGCCCTTTTGGGGTTGTTGGGAGTACCCGGGGTCGTTTTGTTTTGGGGTTTTGGGGGGTCATGGGTTGAACGGCGCTGAGCGGGGTTGCTGTTGGGGGTACTACCTCCTGGCTCATTTTGGGGTGGCAAAACGGGGGTTGAACCTCGCGGCAAAACTCAGTCGAGCCGGAGCGCAGGATACTTCAGCCGTATTTGGCCCGATGGCAGCGAACCCTTCGCCATTGTTCCAGCCACTTCGGACGCAGTCTTCCCGTTTTTTCTTCTTCTCGGTCCGGGGCCCTATTTTTGTTTTGTGGTTTCAAAGGGAAATCCAAGGGAGAACCGCAACTAAAAAAGATAGCCCAATAGAATGCTTACTAAGGGACGGTTCCCATTCAAGGAAAGGATATCTCTTGTTGGGCTTCCTCTTTTCATCACTCCCTCAGGTGGGGTGAGCTTACTTGTTGATAGCTCTGCAGATTCGCGTGGAACCCAAAGAAGCCATCCAGGCTAAGATATTCGAGTCTGCTGTTTGGGAAAATAAACCCGACAAAATGTGCATGTTCTTCTGGGGAGTGTCCAATGGGTGCAGCCCGAAGACTGGGTTTTCTCTTTCGGCTTCCCTGTAAGCATGTGATGGGTAAAGCGTGCCCAAACGTTGACCTTTCTCGAGAGTTGGCATCCTTTTGCCCCGAAGAACAAGCAGCAAGGCAGTCTCTACAAACATCACCCCATCCAAATGACAGTCACTTCGAAAGGGACCAACAGGTGACAGGTGATGTTTGAGAGCAAAGGTGAAAATAAGGGCAACCCTGAAAGGGGCACCCCTTCAGCGTCCTTCTGCTGGCTTATTGGGCCTCAGTGATTGGCCGCTTGTCAGCTAAATAAAATATATTATGCCAGTATGGGTGCTTGTTTTTGTTCAGGGTACCCTTTTCAGGTTGGTTTGAAGGGAAAACAGGACACCCTCTCAAGTTGGAGTTCCCGATTTTACCAACCCGACAAAAGCCTTTTGTTGTTTCTCGCTTCTTGCTGTTTTTTGCTACCCCTTTTGGCTCAAGCGGTGGTAAGAATGCACACGAGCTACGCTTGTTGGGCCATTGTCTAGTAGGCCTAGGTGTGCGTGTGTGGGTTTGTGTGTAAGCATTCCCCTTTCAAGCAAGCCGCTAGAAGGATTGCCGTTGTTCATACCCTTCTCCCAAGTGGGTGTGTCTTTTTGTTGGGGAACCTCTTTTTGATTGGTCCAAAGGGAAACCAAAAGGACACCAACATGCCATTTCACCTGGATGTGCGAGGCAACTGGCCAATACCAGTACTCCGTGCTGGTGAACACACAGCTGCTTCCAGCTTCTTGGAGGTGAAGCGCTAACCGTTTTCACGGCCTCTGGCACTCCGTACATTACCATGGAACCCCAAGAGCTGATTCCTCTACAAAGTTGTTCCAGGTGAATCTGGCGAGTAACTTTAGATTAAGGTTGAGGACCAACATCATACCCAAAGGCTGCTGACGAATGCGCCGGCCTTCAGAAGAATCGATCTATTTTCCAAAGAGGAGTCGACGGGTCCATGTCCCACCGAAGGAAACAGGGTGCCCCCGATGAGTCATCTCCTTGTGATTGATCCGAGGTGTGGGACCCTTAAACCCGGAAAGGAATCCTTTGGGAAGCCTGCAGGAAGCCTGGTGGATGTTCAGGGGTGGGGGGTCCTTCGTTGTTGGGGAATCAGACTGCTTTTGGAGGGCAGTCTTCCAAGGGGTCCGTGCGCTTTCATGGTGGGTAGAGCTGGCGGCGGTTTCCATTGGCTTTTGTCAACTCCAAACAAGTTCCCTTTACAGCAACCCCTCAAAACATGGGTGTCAACTCCCACAGCAACCCCCACAAAATGGATGTCGAACCATGGGTGTCAACTTCAAACAAGCTTCTCCTTACAGGACCTTCCGCCCCCCAACGACAACAAAAACACAGAGCAAAGAAGAGAGAACCACAGATGTCAGCTCCAAGCAGAGGGAGCCACTCCATTTTTGGACTTTTGCGTAGCCATTGCGCTACGCCGAGGATGTGAACACCTTCCTGGTCTTCTGCAAGAACAGCCATGGCCAGGCGCAAAAACCCATTTGGGCTTGGTTTTTTTGTAAAGTTGGACTCCCAGAATTCTGAGGATGTTTTGGTTTTTAAGATTTTGTTCTTAAAGGATGGTTGGGCTTTTATTGGTGGTTGCCCTTAAAGACCCTCAAACATGGACACGTCAAAAAAGCGTGTGTCGAAAAACTTAGGGCAACGCAGAGATTAATATCAAAGGGTACGGGTGTGCTTTGGTTTCCTTTCAACACTCCCGTTTTGGAGCTTGTTTGAGGCTCTTTAGCCCGTTTTGGGGCTAGAGGCAAACCAAAGGGAGACCATCAGGTTCGGAGCTCCCCCCCTTGTTTGCACATACCCAGATATCTAATATTAGATACATATATATATATATATATACACATATACACGTATGTGTTGTGTTTGTGATGCGTGGTTTTCTTTTAAGGGCATCCTCTTCAGCTTGGCCTAGAGGGAAACCAACACGGAAACCACCATTTTGAGGGGTCCCTCTCTCTCGAAGCATACCCAAACATGTGTTTCTTTTGGCCGGTGTGCAAATAGAGTATGTTTATATGTATTTTTATGGTACCCCCCCCTGGAATTCTCAGGTTTTTGGCCAGAAATTGACATGTTGGCTGTAAAAATGCATGTAAAACACGCGTTCCAGCTTCTAAAATGAGGCTCTAAAAATGCACTCCTTTCTTAGACTTAAACTCTAGCATCGGTACTTAGTGCAATCCAGGATCCCCCCTGGAATACTCAGGTTTTTGGCCAGAAATTGACATTTTGGCTGTACAAATGCAGTAAAACACACGTTCCAGCTTCTAAAATGAGGTGTTCATAATGCACTCCTTTTTTAGACTTAAAGTCTAGCATCGGTACTTAGTGCAAGCCCGAATATGCTAGCACGTGCTAGCACATCCTGGGTTGAAGATCAAACATTGAAGATTTCTGGCAAATATTTCTGGAATCTTCAAATCTGTACTTAGGGCAATCCAGGGTGCGCATGTGCTAGCACATCCTGGATTGTCCTAAGCGTGGATTGAAGATTTCCAGAACAAGTGGTCTGAGAATCTTCAATCTTCAATCTCCAATCCAGGATGTGCTAGCACGTGCTAGCAAATCCTGGATTGCCCCAAATACATATTTGAAGAATCAGACAGAGTTGTTTGAGAATCTTCAAGCTAAAATCCAGATCCTTGGTTGCCCTATGTGCGGAATTGAAGAATCCAAAAGGCAGACCGGGAGTGCACGTTGTCAGGCAGCAAAAATGTTGTTGACACCTGTACAGGTGTTTTGTGGACTTGAGGGCTGGCCAGGATGGAAGATTCTCAAATACAAAATCTTCTTCAATCTTCAATGCATGGGGCAAATCCTTAATGAGTCTAGAACAAACTGTCAAGCTTTTGGGGGACCAGGATTGAGGATGTTCTACAAATATGTTTGTGGAATCTCGTATATTAATTCGATCTTGGAACCAGGGCAACACGATCTCAGCAAATGCTGAAACACAGCGTTTTACAGCATTTCTGCCAAGAATAAGATGAATGTTTGAACGCATTTGTCTTGTCATTGGCTTGGCTCAGTTCTTGCTTGGTTCAAACCACATGGAGTTCGAAAAGGACAAAAACCCTTTCAAATTAAGTTTGATTCCAAGTTCATTTGGCCATGACAATAGTTATTTTTTCGTGTTGATTGTTGAAATGCACAAGAAACTGCAAACGGTTAGAATTGAATTTGGTTTGAACTCGAAAGCGTGCTAAACTGGATATATGTCCTTTACTTGAAGTTCAATAGTTGTTTTTGGCGATGATTGAATCAACTTAGGCAAGCAACACACAACTGAGATAGTTGCTTTGCAACATATGTTTAAAATAGACTGAACTGGCATGTACATGGATTTATGCCGCCATTCTGGCCAAAAACCTCAGTTCTGGCCAACAACCTGAGTAGTTCAAGGGGGGGTGAAATATATATATATATATATATTAATATATATATATATATATTATTATACACTACTACATGAGTATCTTGCTTGTTCTTTTTCAATTATCATCAGCATACACAATCGCAGAACACACACCTCCATACGCAGTCGCCAGGGCTTCCCCGACTCCGACAGCTGGGCCAACAGCTAGTTCCTTTTGGGTGCTTGTTTTGCGGGGGTCCGTGCTTTGCAACCATTTGGGGTTCTCAAAACCTGGCTGTTTCAGGGCCCATAAAGTATCGGAAGCCTTTGGGCGCTGAGTTTTCTGCGACCTGCTTTGCCCGAGCGCCCGTTCGCTGCGCGTGAGGCGGAAATCTCCAGGCGACTCGGCATCCTGGACTCGTCGATGATCCTCCTGCAGGCAATGGGTCGATGTTTTTGTGGGAGGCTTTGGGGTGCCCAAGAGCCCTACGCCCAAAATCAATATTGTTTCTGGGAGATCAAATGTGAAACCCTGCTTCAACAGGCTTTGGTTCCACGAATCCCTGGACATGTGGAAAAGTAGAGCCATGGCGCAAGTGGGCATGTGAAGAAAAAGCTGGGGGAGTTTGAGCTCAGTGGGCCCAGGGCGGACATATCCCCAAAGAAACAGATACCCAGTTTTGTGTTTCAAATTGGTTGCATAATTTTCGGAGTCCCCTCTGAGTCTCACTGTTGGATGCTACCCTGAAAGCGGTTGCTTCACAGGACAACATCGTTGCTTCACAGGACAACACTCTTCTCAGGGTTCGATGCCAGTGCTGACATATGGAAAATGCACTGTACAGGGATAATCCATTCGAAAGGGAGGAAATGCCTTGTCTAGTTGTCTATTTGTCTTATGTTCAAAACCAGGCCTTTCCTGGGACACGAGACTTGCTGAGATCCGTGGTTTCAGGATGTCGCGCAGCAGGCAGCCTCTAGGGTGGAAAAAAATGCAAAATCAGCGGCTGACCCACATGAAGAGGAATGTCCCTGAGCAAAAGCAGGCCAACCTTGCATACTGGTTTTCAACAGGGATCCTTCTTTCCAGTAATCCAGGCACAAGCCCCGGCGCGCTTTCTGTCTTGCTCGTGAAAAATGGCATACCAAGGTGGTTGAGTTCCAATGCGAAGAGCACTCCTCGGCCCGTCAAAAAGAAAGGAAGCGACAGCGCGTGGCTGGGATCGTATGCGGATTTCACGCATTTTTTGGGGGGTAGTTTGCGGGTCTAGGTCGCCTCTTTGCTCTCCTCTCTCCAGGTGAGCCACGTGCTCAAAACCCGGGGGCAGTCCCAGCCAGAAATAGTTGCGGGCCGCCTTCTTAATTCTTTACATGGTTCTGGGTAAACCATATTAATGCCGGGTTGTGATTGTGACTCAGGAAGTGTCCTGGATCGATCGATAGGATCCAGTGGTGGCACCCAGCTACATTGATGGCCAGCTGCATTTGGAGGCCGGATGGATTGGAGTCAGAGAGCCATTTGAGGCTGTTTGGCCTTTTTTTTCAGAGAGCAAGAAGCGAGTTTGTCTCCAAGCGGTTTTGCCCCCCTCCTATTTGAAATGGTCCCTTTTCGTTCCCTTTCAGACCGCAACTTAAATGTTTGTCTGCAAGAGGAACGAGCCAGCTATGGCTGCTTTTGCTTGGGTTTTCTTTAAATTGACTCCAAATAGGTGCCTTCAAAGCAAGGCACTCCAAAATGGGTACTCTCTTTCAGACTAACGCGGAACCCACAACATGTTAATTCTCACAGGAAACTCCTTTAAGGAGACCCCCTTTTTGGGTTCTTGTTAGTTTGTAGGGCTATTCTCAAACCGAGACACTCCCATGTGGGTGTCTTATTGGAATAATTTTGAGGGTAGCCTTAGTTAGGGCGGATTCAAATGCAAAAGGGGAAGCAACTGTTTTGGGCGTTCCATTGGGGCACAGGTGCCTTGTCCCAATCTGTTGGAGCACCCCTCAGATTAAACTCTGCTCGATTTATAGAGGCGCGGACTGTCAACCGTTTTTGAATGGATCCGGATTGCGCTCGCAAAAAAGTCGGCAGCTGGTCCAAATCTGGGGTCCTGAGTTTGTGTCCAAGGGGCACAACAGGATACGTGTGTTCCCTTGCTGTTTTTTTGGAATACTCCCAAAAAACGGATACCCTCAACAATGACACGCCTACACACTGCCAGACTCAACTAACATTTGGCCTTTTTGAGGTTCCTTCATGTCCCATTTCAACCAGCAAGCAATTATTTTTCTATTGGTTGGGTTACACGAAATTCTACAGGAAAGCAGCCGATTAGGGTGTTTGGGTCCATTTCCTGCAGATTTGTCTGTATCCAAACTGTTGGTTTGTTGTTTTCTGGGTGTCTAAGTCAAGTTGCCTAGCGCCGCTGACTGCGTGGCAGGTGACGACCGAGATGAGCGGCCCTGGAGCGCGGGTCGATGTGGCTGTGGTACCCAAGGGCTGCTCAGCGTCGTAAGCGAGGCGAAAGGTACCCCCCTACTCCCCGAATTTTCATCCACTCAGTCCAACCCCGAGCTTTCGAGATCTGTTTGTTTCCTCAGTTTGGCCAAAAACTGTTTGTTTCCCCAGTTTGGCCATAAACGAAATGTTTTAAGCCTTAGATTCTGGGTCCTTTGGGCAGAGACAAAGTGACACCAAGGGGAAACCATAATCCCTGCTGGGGGTTCCCCATTGATGCACCCAGTTCTATGGCAAGATGCTGTCCATCCAAGCCATTGCCACCAGAAGGTTTGTGGGATTGCAACCACAATAACACCATACGTTATACACCCCGTATTCCGCTTGGGGGTGGTAGTGGTTTGGGGGCAGTGGAACAAATCCTGAATTCTGAAACTCAAGAGCTGACGAAATGGATATGGATAAGTGCCATTCATATATTAAGCTGTAGGTGATCTTCTTGGATACAGGCACCACAAGTGGTTTCCATTTGGGAAAAAAACGGCAAAAGGTAGTGGGTGGAGGCAAACTCTTCGGCAACAGGAGGCTTAGGCTGAGTGGGCCAGAGGTCCAAGACTTAGCCCAAAGGTTTGATGCTGACCAGTGCAGCTTCCCGTCCAAGATAGGCGCAGTGGTCGAACAAATATTCGGCGACCCCGAGTTTTGAGAAACATTCACCAGCTTGAATTGGCTGAAATAAAGATTGTTGTATTTTCCCTGTTGCTTTTGACATTGGCTGAAATGAAGATTGTTGTGTTTCCCCTGTTGCTTTTGAAGGGAATTCATCGCATGTGTTGTTTGCCAGGGGGCCTAAGCAAATGCCAGCCAAGGGGTTGGCATATCGCCTTGAAGGTCCAGCGAGTTGGTCGATTTCTGCTTGACATGACTCCCGCTTTGGGGGCAACAGCTGTTCAGTACGACATGAAAAATGGTTTGGTACGTACCCTCCTGTCCATTAACGTGGAACCTGACTGAGGGGTCCTGGAAGATGATTTTCCTTTAAAAGGGACCTCTAGGTAGGTTCCATGTTAATGGACAGGAGGCTGCCTCCCGTTTCTCCCATTGAGTGATTGAGGGGCTATCATGTCAGTAGCGAAGGCGGGGTTTGGCACAGTTGCGGGAGAGGGGTTGTACCTTGCTGCCCCAGCCGATCACCTCATGGAAATAGCATACCCCATTGGATGATCAAGCCACAAATTGCCCATGGCTGCTGAATACGTTTTCCCAAAAGGAAAGCACATGCGGGGTTTCTCAAAATAGTGCTCCCCAACAATGTGTGGTTTCCATTAGTTTCCTGTTTGAATTAGTTTTTGTTAATGCCATTTTGAGAATTACCCACCTGGGGGTGGATGATTACTTCCCCCTTTTTTCCCCAGGCCTTTTAAGACATACGCAGCCCTGGGGGTGGGTAGGTCAGCATTTTTCTCGGCGATGTCGCCGAAACAACGCGTCTGAGGTGCAGAGAGCAAGGCGCAGAGCAGTGGCAACTTCCGGCAGTTGGACTTCGGACCCATCACTGCCAGTGCCCCCCAAAGGGACGAAATACAACCATGGATCCTTAAGGCTTGGTATACACCCTGATCTTTTTTTTGGTCCATTGGTCTTAGGGTGACTCACTCCCTGAGTTTCTGGACTTTCAGCTTTTGGGGGCTTAAATAAATCAGGTGTGCACTTGTTCTGGCAAAATCCACATCGGAAGTGAGTCGCTGGAGAGTACCCGATTGATCCCCTCTCTTCTCGCGGGGCGAATTGAAGCAACTGGCGCTATCGCCCGTTCAGTGCCCTTTGAGGTAGGGGCATGAAGTTGGTTGGTTGGTTTCTACACCAAACCAAGGCGCCTGTAAGCCCCCAAGGCGCGAGTAAAGCGTCCAAAGCGCTGGCTTCCGAGGGTCAGAAGCCGCCATGTTCCGCGGCTGGCTCGATTGGTCCAGGCCAAAGGATCTGAGTCTGAGTCTGTTTGCGGCCTTTTTTGTGATGGTGCGATAAGTAGGGAATGAGAAATGGAATGAACTCAGGGATTCCCTTGAAGGAAACCAGAAGGAATGGTTTATGGGTGTCATTCCAATTCTGATTCCCTACCTATCGCACCAGCAAGTTAGTCCAGACCCAATGATTCAACTGAGCCACCGCCATCCGCCGTCCAGGTACTGTGTGCCTCGAGGCTAACATCCAGTACGACGTGACCTCGGGTTCGAAGGCCGGCTCCGCCGTTTCAGGGGGGCTGCCTGGGATGCCGTTTTCGCCGAGTGGGAGGTTTGGTGTCCCTTTAAAGCAGGCAACAACCCCTCAAACGACCAACTGAAAACTTTGCGGTTCGGCACGGGTGCTGTCCCTTCTGTTCCTTTAACCCCAAAGAAGAAGTTGCAACAAAGAAACGGCCCCAAAAAATCCACGCCCATGCTTTAGGGGTTTGATCTCGTCTTCCATGTTCAGGTTCGCATTCCTTCTCTCAGAATCTAAAGGTCTGGCCCCCAAGTTTCTCTAGTGGGTCCCGCAAACTTGTTTTGGGGGGGGTGGGCCCCCTTTGTTAGTCAGTGACCCACAGTATTCTGGATCCGCGCGAGCTCTTTTTCGAGCAGTTTGCCAGCCCAGCACTTGGGCTTCGGGCTTATCAGGGATGGGCAACTGCAAAAATATGAGCAGACCCTGGCCTGCTTGAAAGGGAAAACAACATTAAGCAGTGGAACCAAGTGGTGTATCCAAAATGTGTCCAGTCCTTTGGATTCCCCTTGTTTCATCAACCAAAGCGGGCACCCGAACTGTCCAAACAAAAAGCGAGCCGCCATCCAGGTGATTGGCCCCTGCTTCTTCGAGCCCTCGCAGGAGACGCGTCGGTCTCGTTCCGATTTGTCGAGGCTGAAACCGCTGGGACGGCGACTCGGGGTCCCAACATTCCTCCTCTGGCTTCCCGTTTGAGACCTCAATAAGGGTATCAACAAAGAGGAGCCCTGGTCAAAAACTTCAGAGGTGACAAGCTGTAAGCATACAAAAAGGTGTGGCCAATTTAAGAATTCAGGATCCTTTTTCTTTGACCGGATCATAGACTTTAGTATTGACCAGAGTCAAACACATTGAGTTTGGTTGGGGGGGGGGCAAAAGCTGAGTAGTCCTGGTGCAACAGAACTGTCAAGAATGTATTTATATGAACCGTTTACAATCGAAAAGTCAAAGTTGCTGGGTGCTGCTCAGGTGCTGTTGTGTGCCGACTTGAAAGAGGGTCCCAGCATGAGTCCTCGCGCAAAGACAGAGTTGCTTGTAGCTTCAATTTCCTTTAAATAATGTTCTGTTTTCCGCAGTTGGTGGCAAAGAGAATCTATCCCTACTGATAATGTTTCTATTTTTTCCCGCGGACCATGAAGCAAACGGAGGATAGAGTTGCTCAAAAGCGACAACCGCCTTACCCGCTCCGTTGGCGTGCAGCTTGTAGCCTGGGAAGCTCCTGAACCGGACGATTCCTTTCTGCAATGCTTGCGCGAGTATGCCACTACGTTGCTGAACATGTCCATATCGGGGGCGAACCTAAATAGAAGAATCCAACGAAATCCAACCTGATTTGCTGCTTTGTTTGTTTTTCGTCTCTTCTGGGGAGGTCCCCTCTCTTGAGACAAGTCCTATTCGTATTGATGAGGGTGTCCCTTTGAGTCAGGCAACCCTTTTGTGGTTTGGACTGGGTTTGAACCCCTGGTTCTTGAGGGAGCAGCCCGAAGCTTCAAACCACCGAACTCCCACGAGGGGTAAGGTGAGTGTGTGTCTCAAAAAATCGGGGACCAACTCCTCCAGGCGTGTTTCGATTTGGTGTTCTTTTACCGTCTAAAAAGGGGTCCTTTATGACTGCAAAGGGAAATCAAGGCGAAACCAAAGCATCGCCATGGTGTTCTTTGAGAGCCCAGAGGGGCCGACTGTTGAACCTGCGCACAAGCTGAACAAAAAGCAGGCATCTTTATCTCCATTCAACCGGGCTTCACTTTAAACCTGATGTCAAGCATATTTGTTCATCTTAACGCACATGCCGATGTGTTTCTTGGACTGTCTTGAGGTTTGTGTGTTCTCCCATGTTGAGGCCGTTTCCAAAAAACCGGTGGCGCAAGCTGAAGACTGTGTACAGTTTACATGAATTCGGACAGGAGTATACCATCATCGTCTACGCGGCCATTCGCTATGAGTGCCCTTGCGCGGATCCATGCTACTGCACTGGCCAGATGCGTTTGGCTTCACAGGCCGGAGATCGAGTCAGACGTTGAATGCCGTTTGAGCGACTGACAGAATTGCTTGTTTGTGCTTGTGCTCGGCTTGTGTTTTGGTTAGGCTTGTTTGTTGTTTGTTTTGTTGCTTGCTTGCTTGCCTGCCTGCCTGCTTGCCTGCCTGCCTGCCTGCCTGCCTGCCTGCTTGCCTGTTTGCTTTGTTATGTTTGGATTCATAGAGTATAGTGAGTAACAAGTAGCCAGCATACCCAACCAGGTACAGTTGGCACTTATGGTAGCCGAAGCGATTCACTCCCCAGAGTTCAACCGATTCCCATGAAAGTCATGGCAACTTGGGTCCCAATAAAACGATAGTGAAACTCCAAGGTAAAGATTGGTTGCACTGGCAACCAACCACTGGTCGAATGGCGGGGAATCCCAGAAGCTACTGTGGATGGACGAAATCCATGTTGCAGTTGAAACCATGGTTTGGGGGTGTCTCAAAACAGGGGCATCTCCAAAATGAATGGTTTGAGATACCCTGCAAAAAATACATTGTTGGTATTGATGGGGCATCATCAAAGGGTTCTGAAGGGTGCGACATGGATTTCGTCCATCAGTAAGGGTCACGATCATAAACTGGTGTTCCCGTATTGGCTGTGGGAGTCCATTGAAAACAAATGGTAGTGCTTCACCTTTGAGTATTGGTTTCTCATACTCCTGTCTACAACATTCTTCTACAAAATGGAAAAATACGGTACCTGATTGTCAAAACAAAAGGGTAGTTTTCCTTCGGGCTCCCTCTGAAACAGCCAAAAACACAGAGGCTCCCTCCGAAGCCTCGCCCATATGTAGTTGATTACGCGTATATCGTGCATAAACATGGTCACAATGACTATATGCATGTGTATTGTGTATGTATATATATATATACACATAAATACATATACATACATACATATTCATATGTTTTTGTACACAGTTTTGTTCACCTAGATGCATGCTTCATGGTTAGGCGGCGCCGGGCGGCGGCCTGACGCAGAGCAACGGCTACATCATCTTGCCGGATGCTGGGACCCGCCGTTTTTGCGGGAGCGTCAGGTTGACACGAAAAGACTCGGGGCGTTGGTTTAATTGTCCCATGTGCCCTGCGATCCCCTTTTCAAACAAGGCCCCCCTTCAGTGCCTTCTGACTTGCAATTGCTTTTTCAACCATTTCCAACATCCCAAGTACGGGAACCAAAAAGCAGTGGTTGTGACCCGGCCGGATCTGGCAGGAAATAAGGGACCACGCAGGGTGTAAACTTCGCTAAACTCACTCCCCGAGTTCCGTTTCGGACTTTAGTCACTTTTTGGGAAGGACCATTAGTGGTATTTAAAAAGTTTGAACCTTTGGTTGGCCCATCCACTCAGGAAGTGAGTAAATCGGAAACATAGATCATCTAGCTTAACCTAACATTTGTTTGTTGTGGAGGATGTTTGGCAATACAGGAGACACAATCCACTTGTACGTGTTGTTTGTTTTCTGAGACCTGGTTTGTTTTGCCAATTAAGGTCCGACCCTGGTAGTTGCCGAAATACTAGTGCTCTAAAAACATGTTCAATTTAAGGTTTAT
Source organism: Effrenium voratum (assembly GCA_963377175.1). Lineage (NCBI taxonomy): Eukaryota > Dinophyceae > Suessiales > Symbiodiniaceae > Effrenium > Effrenium voratum. The sequence goes on from CAUJNA010001424.1 coordinate 843,224, forward strand.
AAATAGGAAACACAAACTACTCTCAAACAACAGAGTCCAGTTCCCCCCCCCCAACAGCCCAACAGCTGCTTTTTCAACCGTGTCCGACATCCCAAGTACAGCAACCGAAAAGCAATGGTTGGGACGCGGGTGCGTGTTGATATCTCGGTGCTTTAAGGTTGACACAATATATGGACCAAAGTAATGTGTCTACACCCGTGGGGTGTTCCAAGGATAGAGTGGCGCCCACCCTGACGCTCTACCCCTGCGTGCCTTGGATGCAACATCCAAGTGGTTCAAAAGTGCAAGGGAAAAGACCACACCCAAGCCAGGTTAGTTTCCAAGTTGCCTTTTCTGCAAGACATGTTCAAACTCCTGGTTTTTTGCCATAAGATACCTCCTTTCTGAGTGAAGGGTGGGTCTTGGGGGGATTCGTTACGGAGGTTCCCTTTCTAGGTCCCCCAGTGGTGCCCTTTCTCACCCTTTTTTTGGTTGGGAGGGTTCCCCTACTCAAATAGACTGCAGAAGACAATCGGGTGCCCTTATTCTAACCTCTCGACTGGAGGACCTGGCTTTTGGCGGGGTCTGAGAAAGTCTTGAGCCAGGGCAGCAGCTGCAACTTGGACTCCCGTCTTCGGCTCACAGGCCACGTGAAGGACACGACGCTCCGAACCCCCCACGCTCTTGGGGGGAAGGTTCCATTGGGCCCACAAAAAAGCTCCAGCGCCCCAGCCCATCGGGTAGAAAGGCCATTGGCCCGGCCGCGCCAAGAAAGCAAAAACGCGCTTCCCCCCCCCCCCCCCCCCCCGACTTTTTGGCAGGTTTGGCCCCTTCCAGAGAGCCCCGAGAAAAACCGCTTTGCTGGTTGCAGCCCGTACCAGGTGGATTGATTTTCCGGTTGGGTTAATTAAGCCGTTGGGGAGTTCTGGCCAAGGCTCCAACAAAAACATACACAGACACATTCCTCCCATCCCAAGCCCCAAAAACCATTTCAACTTGCGGGAGAAATTGCCAGAGTTTGCCGTTTCTGTTTTTGGAGCGTTTTCACCATCCCACTCGAAGGTGGACAATTTTCAGGTCCCAGCACTGAGCAGCTCAGTTGACTGGCCCAATCCTAAACTGTTTGGCTCTTGACAAACATGTTGAAATCACTACCCCCTTAAGCACAACATATGGGGGGGAACTTAAGGTCCTTTCTTGTATTTTATTTGTTGAAGTGTATGAGGTTTGGTCACGTTCAGCCACAGGGGGGAAGAACTCGAACATTATCCCATGTCCAGTGGTCCATTATAGGGATAGCTGTCCTATTCTTTCTATTTGTTCCAGGAATCGATTTTTTTCAAGGAAGCCACCTAAAATCCGAGCAGACAATGACCTCTTGGAGAAGCCTTTGTCTTCCAACAGGTTCCCCAGGTTCCCGCATTTTTGAGGGGAAGTTTGGCCATTTGGAGTTAGACACCAGGCCACTGCGGGCTATTCTCTCGCAGGACATAGGGCACTCCTACCCCGTGGTCACGATGTGTGCGGCCTGCGTGCCGCCCTACAACCCCAGCAAGGAGAAGAAACCGGCCTGAGGCTTTTTTGGCATGGGATTGGTTGGATCTTATTCCTTGGCTGCCGGATGCTTTGATTATGGGGTTACAAACCTTCTCAGCTTGGTTTGCAGGGGTTTACAAAATCCGGTTTGGGAATGAAGTGGACCGGGAGATCACAGGAAACCACCCAGGCGCTCCTACTGAAAAATAGTCAAGCTTCCAAGTGAGTAACCCGTTTTCAGCAAACACACACAGAAAGTGCGGGGTTTGTCCTTTGTACGGGTGCTGCGCAGCTGTTGTACGTTTCCGAAAAGCTGAGTATTAGTTCATGAAGCAAGGGGGACTAAACAGCTTGCTGTCTTGATTAATGGGTTTTAGGCCGGCTTAGATCTTACTTTGGGTTGGTTTGGGATTCATTTAGGCTCAGCAAAGGGTATCCGGGCTGCTGTTGGGCGGGCTTAGGGTCTGCTGTTGGGTGGGTTGGTCGGCTTGGCGCGGATTTGTGTTAGCTGCTGGTTCAGCGGTGGCTTCAGGCTTGCTTAGGGTCACGTGAGCTTTGGGCTAGTGCCGGTTTGGGGCAAAGCTCCAAAACCAATCCTGAATCATCTACCAAAAAGAAGGAGACCGCAAACTTGCGCCTTTTCGGACCCCCTGCCAACAACAAAGGGGTGTTTTGTTTTTCGCAATGGACATCGGGAAGCCTGGGCTTGGGGGCTTGGGGTTCAGGACCCCTTGCCGCAAGACATGGACCCGCCCCGCACCTGCCTCCGCAACGGGGATGCTGCGGCGCACCGGTACTGGCGGATCCGCGCCGCGGCCAGTGGGGTTTGGGTGCTTGCTGAGTCTCTTCCTCTTGCTTCTTGGAAATATCTGAAGAGAAGTTTCTTCCATTTCCCTTTTTAGGGAAACTCTGCAACCACCGAAGTTTCCATTAAAACGATTTGCTGAGTTTCTTCAATATGTTTTTTTCATTTCCCCTGTTGGTTTTAAAGGGAATCCATCATTATTGGAAATATGTTTACTTCTTTTCCAGGGGTCTTAACCAAATGGAAGGTTTGGTGTCATTAGTTTGATTCTGATTTTGCGGTTCATGAAAGTCAGTGACTGGATTCAGTTGTTTCCCTTAGCCTTTGTCTACCACTTTGGGGAGTGACTTTGATGCTAAAACAATGAGGCCAGACAAGACAGGTTGGGTTTGCTCACCTCAACAATCCGGCGGATTTCTCAGAGGGATGTTAAATGTTCTCGCCATATTTGAAAGTCCGGTGCCAAGGAAACTGCACGGGTGAAATGGCACAATTTCCTCGATGCAGGGGGATAGCTGAACCTGAATCTTGCTGGTGCTCGGCAAGGAATCACATTTTAGGTCCTCAACATGAACCCAGGGATCTATCAAAGGAAGCCACAAGGGATCGAGATCCTGTCCTGCGAACCTGCAACAACCACACCGACATGGGTGTGTCTTTTTATAAGGGTACCCTTGTTGGGATGGTTTTGAAAGGAAACCACTCACAGGGAAACTTGCCAATACGAATTGTCCCCCTATGCTAAGACCCACCCACATGGAAAATTGGAAAAGCAGTGGGTCTGGTTGTTCTTGCCGTTTCTGGGACCAACTTTCCTCGTGCCTTAAAATGTTGACCAACGAGAAGAAAATTGGTCCGCCCGGCAACAGGGTAGAATCCTTGCTGAGACACTGACAGGGTTTCACCAACAACTAAGGCTTCACCCCCCCCAAAACAAACAATGGTTGACCGAATTTGGATGATGCAACTCCTTAAGTATTCCATTCATTGCGGATTATGATTCAATCAGATGCTTAATACTTGAGGAGTTTCATCTATTGCTTTCATGGCACTGGCTCTGACTTGACATTTGCCTTCGAAACTGCATCCTCCTTGTCCTGCGGACACCACCCCTCCCAATTGGAGACATGGGTGTGTCTTTTTTGGAGTTGGTACCCTGACTGGATTCACGGGAAATGCGTGTTTAGGCAGCCAGTGGACCTTAAAAAGTCAAACTGCAATCGCAGTTGTGGTTTTACAGAGCAGCTCAAAGGATAGGAATTTGGGCCATGTAGCATGTCCCAGCCATTGTAGGGGATTTGTCTTTTGACACCAGGTGATTTTAAGCATGTACCCGGCACTCGGCTCTTTTGTGTGACATCCGCCAAATGGCCCACCATTCGCCAGGCATCACATTGGATGTTTATGGCGGTTTAGAGGGATCCCTGAATATGTACCGACTTTATGTGAAGCCCGCAACAAATGGTGGTTTGAAGGATCATGACCTTCCTTCTTGGTGTTATTTTTTTTGCGGGAGCAGACCCAAATGCCCGCAACCACTTCAAGAATGGGTCTGCCTCAAAACAACAGGACCATCAAACAGCAAGGGGTTTCCCTTTTGGTCTCCCCTTAAGACGGCTCCAACATGGGTACCCTCAAAAAAGACACCCCAACATCCGAGCCTTTGGTCCTCACGTGGAAGCCGCTGGTTCCGCCGGATTCGGACCTCGACGCGAGGCATCCCCATGGGCTTCGCGTGCAGCAGCAAGACCACCATCAACATCCTGGAAGCGGAGTTCTACGAGGCGAGCCCGAAGTGGCGCTACCAGGGCTTCCGTTTGGGAGAGGGTATACCCGGCACCCCCTGTTTAGGAACCGTTTTTGTTGGTGAGAATGCACATCAACAAAAAAGGCATGAGTTAATTTGGGCCCTGTGTTGAGACAAACCCAGAGGCCCGCAGACTACCCTCTAACATGGGAATCAGTTTAGGGCAATGTCACTGTCCATTTCATTTCAGGGTAGTTTAACCCAAACAAATTGTGTTGATATTCCAACCCAAAAGGTAGCCTCCTACCCAAGTGGAACCCACCCGCGAATTGTTGAAAGGTTCCCTTCAGAGGGAAGTTGGGTGCGACACCCGAATCACAAAGGCACCAGGCCCCCTTTCCAGGATTTGTTCGACTCAGCACCAAAGCCAAGGAGAACCCAAGTCCTTCTCAGTGTCCCTTTCCCCAGATCTCCAGTGGGGTGCTTTCCTGTTTCAACGCTTTTTTTGAGGGGTTGGCCCATTTATTATCATTCTATACCACAAGAAAGGGTGCCAGTGTTTTGCTCCTGGAACACCATCGGAACTTGGCCAAACTCATCTCCCCCCAACCGCTGACCAGTTTTCTTTTCACAAATAGTGCTAATGGCATTTGTCGTGTATCAAGATGTTGCCTGTCCTTTCTTTCTCTTTTTGTTTGGAGGCTCGTTGTTTTCGTTGTTTGTTCTTTGTTCTCGTGTTCTTCGCGCACGCAACCCCCGGGCGCTTTTTCTCCGGCGCGTTCCTTCCGAAGCCGACTTTGTGTTTTTCGAGGTGTCGCCCTTGGAGCGCACGGGCTTGAAGGTCACGGCCCCCAACTACATCGCCAAGGCGATACGAACCTCTGGCGGTCCTTTTTTTTTCGGGGGGGGGGGCCTGGTGGGTGGGAGGGGTGGTGGGTGGGAGGAGTTGGTAGGCGTGTTGGTCGTGTGTGTGCGTGTGTGGTTGTTCGTTTGGTTTGTTTGGTTTGTTCGTTTGGTTTGTTTGGTTTGTTTGTTTTGTTATTCTTTGTTTTGGTTGTTCGGCTTTGCGTTTTCGTTCTCCTGTTGCCGTGTGCCTTCCCCGGTTGCTCGGCTGGTGGGTTTCGATGCCGCGCGTTTGCCGCTGGAGATCCCTTGGCGTCCCTAGGGAAGATGAGAAGGTAATTAGGCACGGCCAAGCCTCATGGCTTGTCCAGTCGCACCAAGTTTGGAGGGTGGTCCGGGGATAGCACCACAGGAAAAATGGTTTCATTCCAAGTCATTCCGTCACCCCCTACCAGCACCCGGGTCCCAACCACTGCTTTCTTCGCAGAGTACTTTCGATTTTGAACATGGGGAGCAACACTTGTCGCCGGTGGAGGGGTGCTGGTGAGTCCTGGACTTTTAAACTGCTCGGACCAGTTCAGCGGCCAACAAAAGTATGTTGCTTTTTTGTTGGCCGATTCACGAAGTGAGAAAGGGATCAACCCATGATCAACCCCTAGAAAGCCATCAAACATCCCCAGAAACGGGTCCCTAGATGTCCCTAGAAAGCAAGTCATTTGCCAAGTCAATCGACTTTGCAACTTCGGGCATGTTCTTTTCTTCAGGAAACGCTTTTGGGGGTTTCTAGGTTTCAACAGGAACCAAAGCAGAAATCGCGCATGTTTAGGGTTTCGCTATTTTGAGACAAACCCAAAGAGCTTCTGAAACGCAGCCTATTGGTTGGTACGTAAAGGGAAAACCAGCCTCTCAAAACCACTGTGCACAGTTAAATCATTTTTCCTATGGTTGTGAAGGACCCACTTATAGTTGGTGCTAAAGGTTAAACTGTTGCCATAGAAGTACCAAATTCCTTTTTTCGAGGTTGCCGGATGAGCTCCATGCACCGGAGCAAAAACAAAAAAAGACTTCGTCAGGTGCCTGAGATCTCGGGTGCCAACAAGGCTGCGGCCTTCGACGGGTCGATGGCCTCCATGTACCTCATGGCGCCTCAGATTGAAGCCGCTGGAAGGGCGTTTGATTCGATACTGCGGCTAGAGTTTTGTTTTTTTCGTTGAAGGGTGCCAGCAAGTTTTTGGGGGTGGGGTTCATTTGGGTTTCGCCAGATGAAAGCGACTTTTTGGGAGTCGCTCTATTTTGCAACATCCAGATGAAGCGCGGGTGGGCGTTCACCTTGCTGGTTCGACAGGGAATGAGTTGGAGTGACCCCAAACTGAATATTCCAACCGGTTTCCTGGAGCATCCCAAACGCTTCCTCAAGATCCTTACAATTCCCAAGAAGATAAGGAGAGAGTACGTGAACGTGTGGGGGGTTGAGGGGAATTTGTGGAGAGATTAGCGGCGGCAGGATCGGTGGAACTCGGTGGCATCTGTTCAAACCAGACCCTGGCAACTGGGGAACCAGGTAGGTGGTTTCAACCGCAAGAGGTCGACCCCAGCCTTGCGGCACGCCCTGAGCTCGATTCCTTGGGTCGCAAGACAAGCCAAACGCGGCTTGCGTTTGGGGGCAGGTACAGAGGTTTTGCTGAAGAATCCCAACCAACCGCGAGCGTTCGAAGTCAGTGAGCCATGTCTTGTCAAAGAGGAACCCTCCCGCAGCTCTCATTTGGCGCTGTGTCAGTGGGATGGATCAGTCCCCCAAGAACCTCAAGCGGACCATGACCAGTGTCCGAAAACTGTAGTTGAGGGTGAGCAGCCATTAAACATTCGGGCAATTGATCTAAGTACAGGTGGCATAGGTGTCCTTTTTGGATCAGCTTTCAATAGATGGTGCTGGTTTTAGTTGACTGCAATCCATTTTTTCCGAAAGCTGCTGAGGGGAAGAAACTGAATCATTGCTGGTTTTCCTTGCAAAGGTGCAGTGAGGTTTGAGGGTCTGGTTCCAATCAGACCAAACCCATTGGCAGGGGACCAACCATTTCTGTTGAAAGGGGAATTGAATCCCAAGGTGTTGGAACGTCGTGGGGCGGGTGAAGTCTTACAGGAAAAGCACAGCAATGTTGAAGCAAAACCTGGCAACACGGGGTGCCTACCTCACACCTAGCCACATCCAGCGTTTGAAAGAAAAAGCGGGAGTCTACTTCTGACCCTTCGAAAATGATTTTGACTCCTTTTGGGCAGATGGCAATGTTTTAACGGTCCGAAACCAGCCTTCAACCCAACATAGCGCCAGAGCTGCTCTGGGATGATCTCCACGTGGACGACCTATGAAGCATAACTTTTCGCGAACCACCCTCAAACTGCCCTTGCACATTTTTTGGAGAGCTATATCTGAGTTTGAGACTCGTACACGGAATCCTTTTTTTCCCCGTGAATCCACATTCCTCAAGTGCACCAAGCTCAGCAGGGGGGTGCCCTCCCCCCCCTCCCCCCTCTTCCGCTGCGGAAGTTTCAGGGGGTTTTTGAGGGGTCCGTTTCGGTGTGGCCCCTTCCGGTGACTGAGGACACCATCTTCGATGCCTGGCTGGGCATCGACATGGGCATCGGCCAGAAGGTCGCCATCCTCCGGTTCCGCGGGTTTTGGGAGGCGGACTGCGTGCCCAGCAAGGCCGGGGATTTTCCGGGGATTTCCCGGGGTTTGGGTGGCTCGGCACTTTTCGGTTTGAAATGGCAGCCATAGGGAAACCAAGCATTACATGTGTGGTTCCCTATATAAACGTGGGTGTTCTACCTGATCATGTCCTGTTCAGGTTAGTCTCGGGCTTCCACGGGTTTGGATTGGTTTTATACCCCTTCAAGCAGGGGATGCTATTTTTCCAAAAGGTCACCGACGGGCCCGATGTATCACCGTTTGGTCGTTTTGAATTGTGGGGGAACCTGAATAGTGGTGGGCATGAATCGCGACCCGAATTCTGCTGCTCACCAAGGGATCTCTAAAATTAAAATTATCATGGGTGTGGCTCTTTTTGGGGGCCCAAACTTGTTTCTTGGTTTTTCATAGAAACCATAGGGACACCCCACATGTCTTTTTGGAGGGGGCTATACAATGGGCGCTTTTTTTTGGAACCAAAACTACTTGGTTGGATTTAATGAAAAGGACATGAAACGCATCGAGGCGTGATCTTGAGGATCAGTCTGATTTTGAGCAATCACGTTCACGTGGTTGATCTCAACATCGTAGCTTTTTTCAGCTCGAGCTTATTTTACTCCCCAACTTGCCTGCCGTGTCCCATGCCAAAACAAAAAAACCCGAGCGCTGTCCAAAAAGGCAGCGGTTTGGGACCCGGGTGCTTCGGTGCTCATGGAATCGGACTTGAGAAGCGGAGCCAGAAACATCGACTTTCTCCCATCGATTCCCCGGCCTCAAAAACGCAGGGCTCCTGAAAAGAGCGAGCCATTTTGCTTGACCATTTGAAACATGTTGCTTTTTCCACCATAAAGTTGGACACCACCATTTGCAAGTCAATGTTCAGGTGTAGAATGTAAGGATCCCTGAAAAGGGTAACGCCACACAGGCAACTGATAGAGTTCGTGCACCCCCTTTTTGGATTCAAGTTCACTTGCAGAAAGAAGCGTATTAATTTGAAATGAGCTTTTGGTTTTTTGCATGGCAATAGTCTGGGCTTGGGTCAACCTTTCATTGCAGGTCCCTTCTTTGGGCAAGTGAGAAACGGATCGTCCGCTTTTCGGGGTATCGAAAAAGAGATCGCTACTCGCTCCCTGGTTCCTGGGCTTCTTCTACTTTTGGGCTTCAGACCATTTCGTTGGCTTTCCGGCTTTTGCGGGAAGGTTTCCCCCCAAAAAATGGAGTTGGGTGTTTTTGGAGGGAGTTTCACCAGAAACCCACAAACCAAGGAGCCATGACTGGCCCTTCCGCCAGATGTTTCGTTTCCCTTGCTTCTCACACGCGGAACGCACGCACTGGCGCAGGGCCGACAAATCGTGCAAAGCCCCAAGTCCAAAAAGAGAATCCCAATGGCACCCTCAAAGTAGTTTTGGGAATCAGGTAGCTCGGAACCCAGCGTGGGTGCGTCATTTTGGATTTGGTCCCCGTATTTTTTTGTGGTCTGAAAGGGAAGCTAAAAGCGGAATAGCACATTTTTTGGGGTCCCCCGAACAAAACATACCCCCAAATGGCTAAGTCGGGATGTCCAGGTGGTCTTGGAGTGGTCTGACGACATCATCACCTGGACAGAGCGCATGTCTTCAGAGGAGTCGCACACCGCGCAGGGCCAGGCGCGGCTTCGCGGTCGTTGAAACAGCCTCCCTGAAAGGGTCGTTTGCAACATCAGCTTTTTGGCCCACTCACGCGAGTTTCGCTTGGTGTGGGTGATGTTTCTCCTGGCAATCACCCATAGACGACCAAAAGGTGATATTCAAACCCACCACCAAACAGGGGAGAGCATATACGTAGGGGACGGGTTCCGCGGAAATCGAGATCCGAGGTCTTCAATGACGTCTATGTGTCCAACAACGCGGAGAATTGGACCTCCGGAGCTTTCTACCAGGCCGCGGTTCAAACCTCGTTCGACGGGGGTGTTCCCTTCTCAAAATGGATCTGGAGAGGAGATTCCGAACCCTGGAGGCGTGTAGTTTCATTTTCCTCTGGTTCCCCCCCAAAAAAACAAAATCAACAACAAAAGGAAAGAAAGACCAACAAGCACCCTCCAGCAGCATTTGCTATGCATAAATATGAGTATGCGGATTAAACTGCAAGCACCCTCCAGGAGCATTCGCTGTACAGAAGTATAAACAAATGAGTATTAGATATACGGATACAGACACAGATATGGATAGATGGTCCCGCCAGGTCGCCTACACCGCAGAGTCGGAGAACGACGTGCTCATCGAGGGCGTGACGCCGGGCGCAGCGGCCCGGATGTACCAAGCTCATTCGAGGGGGGGATGATTTCTTTGAGAGGGCTCAGGGGAAGTATGCTTGTGTGGCAGAAAGAAGAAAGCATGCAGAAAATGGTATGAGGACAGGAATCAATGTTTAAAGGCGCTTGAAATGTGTTTAGGGGCCCTTTAATCTGAACAGGGAAGCATTCCCCCCCCCAAAGATGTTTTACCTCCGCATGTGAAACCATATCTGTATATAGAGTTTCTCAGAATAGGGGTTCCCTTTTGGTTGGCATTCAAAGGGAAGCCAAACAGAAACCAACCTGTTTAGGGGACCCTTGTTTTGAGAAACACCCATACATACATTGACACGCATTGACATACATTGACATATATACATATACATACATACATACATACATACATACATACATACATACATACATACATACATACATACATACATACATGCATACATACATGCATACACTTACATATACATATACGTATACGTACACGTATACGTATACGTATACATATACACCTGGAGCCTCAAACGACAAGAGTTGTTTTGTTGTTTTCCCTTTGACTATAGAGACTATAGACGACATAAAAATCTGGAAAACGCTTAAGATGACTAAAACGATAAGGAATCACAGAAAGCAGCGGGATTGGGCCGTACAAGTGGGCAATGCAATTTTGAGACACATGTAGCACTGGTGCCGCCACGGTTGGGATTTCAAGGCAGCTTGAAGAGCATGTCATCATTCACTGTGATGCCAAGTGATACCGCCTGAGCTCACGATGCCTTTCACATCCTTTTACCAGCAAATTGAAGCGCAATTGGCTCCGATTTGATGTTGTTGTTCTAGCTTAGTTAACCTGCTTCAGCTGACACCCGCCTTCATTCCTGAGCCTAGTTTGGGCTCAAGTAGTGCAAGTTTGGAAGGTTTTTGGGGGTGGCCCCGGTGATTTCCCAAATTTTGCTCGCCAAAAAAACCCGCAAAACACCTGCAAAAACCCGCAAAACGCTTGCAAAAACCCGCAAACGCCCGCAAATCCCCCAAAACTTGTAGTTTCTGCTGTTTTGGAAACACGGGGATAAAGGGAGTTGGGGGGAAATCTTGGCCGCGGGAGCCCGGGGCAGCCACTTCGAGCCTGCACACGCTTGCAAGCGCTTGTGCGCAACGCGACTGGGACAAAGACACAGTGAGTGCTGGCACTGTTTCTCTGTGGGTCTTGTGTGTGTGTGTGTGTGCAAGCTTGCGGCCTCCAGGTGGGACCAGGGCACAGGGACTCGTTTGTGACAATCACACCAAACGAAAGCTTCGTTGACTGCGTGTATATGTTTGGCGAAAGCTCCGCGACGCAAACGCATGGTTTCCACCAAAATCGACGCATTTCCATCGGAAACGCCTGATTTGCCAAATAAATCGGGAAAGCGCCTCAAAATAAGTTCGCCAAGAAATTTATTGCTGTTTGAGGGTCAAGGCATATACACATATACATATACACATACGTAAGTACATACATACATATTATATTTAGGTGTATGTCATATGGATTGAGCCATCCTACCACCTCGTTTAGCTGGTCTTAAGCTTCCGTCCAGCACGTCCCAAGAGCTGGAAGCCCAATTGACCAGCCGCCATCTTTGAGCGGTTGCCCCATTTTTTTGGGGAATGCTTTGTTTCGGTCCCCGGCCGGATCCACCATTCTTGACTGGGGAAACCTTCCCCCCCCCCCCTCCCCCCCCAGTGTATCCCCTCGGCCTCCCCCGGTTTCCGGGCCCCTGTTCTGGGGTTCACCTCACGCAAAAACTGCGCGCGAAGCGCCCTCGCTCGCTGAGCGAGGACTACAACATCCACTGCTGGTCCACGGACGCCGCGAACACCGCCGGCCCGGAGCTGGATGCTTTGGCCGCGCCTCGAATGGATCCCATCGAATGGTCTTGTGCATTGGTGGGTTGTGCACAGCAATGCCGTCTAACTACCTTGACCTTTGGAAGGCCAGGTTCATGGACAATTGCGGGAAGGAAAAGGACATTTTGACATGTGAGCCACAATGAAATCCCGGGTAGGCGAAGGGTAGTAAGGGATAATCCCAACCATGAATAGCTGCGGGCTTCTTCTTAGTTCTTTACATGGCTCTGGGATTACGACCATTTCGAGACCGGTTTTGATTATGACTCAAATCCGATTGGAGTCCTTGGTGAGTTTGGTGGGTTTGGTGGGTTTGGTTCGGTGTCTGCGTCCCGCGAGTCCAGTTGGAGGTGTTACAACTCGTGTTTTTCTTTAGTTGGAGCCCCACATGGAATTGTGTTTCCACTCAAATGAAGCCACCACTTAGGGTAAATTTGGAACTCACGCTTCTGTTTCTCAAAATAATTACTCCAAAAAGGGTCGAGCCCCTGGGTTTAAGCGTACCTACAAAAGTGGAAGCCCGAATATGCCGAACATATCTTCGACGGGGTTGCTCAAAATGGGAATCGGCTCCAATTCTTGGCTTTTTGTTTAGCTTCCCCACCAGAAGGTACCCCTTTAGACCCCGCGCATTGAGGCCCCCGGCCCCCCTCTCAGCGCCTTAAAACCAGCTATTTATTGACGAAGGCCAACCCACAGTGAGGGATGCTGAGGGAGGTTATGAAGACAGGCAGCGATTTGATTTGTGTGCACCTGCAATGAGAAGTTGGAAGGATGGCTAAAGGGACGGGACATCAGATCAACCCAACGGATACCCGAGTTTGGCCAACATGGAAACAGATGAACCACTGGAAGCCGAAACGGTTTTCGTTGCATTTTCATCGATCCCAGAATCGGGAATCACCCAAGTCTCCGGTAATGGTTTTTGGCAAAGGCGGTGCCTGAAGCTGCGGTTTTCGTATTTTGGGCTGGTATCGCTTGCATCTTGCTCGCAAGCCTCGCGCCGTTGAACAAAAGCCCAAAGCTCATTCATGACTTGAGGGCCTCTTGGGGGCCCTCAACAGGAGCTATTTGAGGGTTGTGGCCAGTGGGGGTGTCCTGCCGAATTGAGAGTCCAGTTGTTTTCACGACCTGGCAAGCCTGGCCCAATGGATTTGAGTTGCGTTTCCGCCAGAGGCAACCATTCATTTGAGGGTTGCTCAAAATAGTGGCCCCTTACACCAACTGGTCAAACTAGTGATCCCTTAAACCAAGAGGTTTCCTTTGGTTTCACTAGATACCAAAGAAATTGGGCCCGCAGTTTTGAGAAATCCTGTCTCCGGGTTGGACTGGTTGGATTTCGATGAACCGAACTCGATCAAAAGGTGACGACGGTGGACTTGGTCGGGCCATACCTGGAGATGTCCGACGTCATCGTCACCGCGACGTGGCTGAAAAAGCTGGGGGGGGGAGTTTTCAGGGTGCTTGTGTGTGTGTGTGTGTGAATTTTGAGGCTCAGCACCCATTAAACCACGGATGGTTTAAAGTGAATCCCATTTGTTTGTGTTTTTTTCTCGTGAGGGGGATTTTGACACACCCTTAAGGGAAACCAAAAGGGACACCTACCCATGTTGGGAGCGGGTGCCCCCATTTTGCCACAGAACTAGTCACAACTTCTTTGCAGATCTTGGGGCTTTTTGGCTGGTTTCCCTTTCCTCATGAGCTAGACTTAGGATACCTTTTACCATTTCACCAGTGACTCAAAGTGAAGCAAACAATATATATACACATTCTATAACTGCCATTCTTTCTGAGTATCTTTCTTCCCTATTGCACTGGGGTTCTGGGGCCCAGGATTAGGCGCCTTTTGGCTGGTTTCGTTTCCTGTTCCAAAACTCCTTGCCGGGTGCTCCTCTCCTTTGTGCCAGTGGGGTACCCAGGTTGCCCCCCCAAAAACAGAGGTACCTGGTTGCACCAGGTTGCCTCCAACAAACCTTTCTGGCTGCTCTCCTTTGTTTCAGTGGGGACGAACTTCAGTTCGCCCCCAAAAAGCGACCTGGAAAAAAGCAGCAGTTCTGAGGACTACACGGTGAACGTCTCCGTGTTCCTGCGGGACCCCGGCAAGGCGTATCCCGCCCTCTCCACCTGCATAGCCCGCGAGACTGGGCAGGCGGAACTCGGAACGGATCGGACCAAAAGCTGGGGGTTGAGTCCGGTGCAAGGCGCTACGGCTTAGCGACAACAACATGACAAACCCAAATGACCAAAAGCAAAATGGCCAAGTAACTCATGACGCTAAGCCGAATTTCCAGGGGTGTTTGCTTTTGTTAAGTTCGCCTCACTTCTCGAGTTGAACTAAAGAACGCTTTTTGGACTCAGGAAGTGAGTTGCTTTGTTGTTCGGGTTGAGGCGATGGCGTGCTTCCCAGATACCAACCAGATCGCTGAGTAGCGGTCGCACTCTGGAAGGGGTTAGCTCCCCCATATGTGTTTGGATCAAAATTAAGCCACGAGGGTGTTATCCGCAGATTTTAGTCCATGTTTCCATTTGCCAGGGTTTTGTGTACCTATATTCAGATTGCTGATCACTGAAATCCCGGCGAATTGCATGGGCACCCAGGGCGAATCGGAGCCTAAACATGGCCGGCCTGCCACACAACTCAGGTTTGGAAAGCCCATCAACTTGGAGTTCAGACCAGATCATCATTGTTGTTGGGAAACCTTGGGAAACCTTGTTTTTTACATGTTTGCTTATTGTGGAATTTAGTGGTTGAAATCCCCACTTAACTGCTAAAACTCACGTTTTTTCTCCCCTTCCAACGTCAACCTCAGGCTTCATGTCCGCGAGTCTGGTGGTTGCATCATTGCGATTGGTGCTACTACCCGTGTGCTCGAACCCCTTTGTGTTCGAGGTTGAATGCCCACTGAAGTGTCCGATTCTGAAACGTCATATCAACAACTGCTGTTTGGCTACCGTACTTGGGAGTTTGGACATGGGCAAAAGCAGCTGTTTCGGGGGTACTGGATCTCTTTCGAACAAGGCTCCAACCTACACGAGGAAACCAGACCTGAGATTTCAGCCTTTCCGAAAGGTGCTCAACATCGGGTGGATCGCCAGAGAAGATCTGCTTCCCACCCCATGGGTTGCCAAAAAAGGGGGGGTACAACAAGAGCAGAGGTTTGGTCGCGAGATGAACATGGTCTCCGGCAAGCTCAACCATGTGCTTGAACGCCAAAATGGCATTGTCAAACTCCGTCGGTTTGCTGTTCAAAAAGAGGAAGCCTCAACATTGACCACACCCGAGCATCATCCCGGATGATATTCAAAGGTGCCGATAGCCTGCCGACGTCACAGACCTCTGGTAGGAGCCTGGCAGCCATTAATTTTCTACACCAGACCCGCCCTTGCAAAGGGACCCGTCCTGGATGTTGCCTTTAAAGAAGAATATTCGGGATATTGGCGCCAAGTACCCGGCCTTGAGAACCCCCAGCCATGGGAGAGGCTCCAGGGGCCCCCCGGGAATACGGCTGGAGAGGCGTTGCCGCCCATGAGCGAGCTGGACTCCGGGGGCCAAAGGTGTCACTACATTCAGGCCATGGAGCGTCAGTTGTTGTTTTTTTTTGGTTTGTTTGTATGTGTGGGTGTGTGTGTGTGGGTGTGTTTTTGTTGTGGGTGTTGTTTCTTCTTCTTCTGCTTCTTCTTCTTTTTTTGGGGGGAGAAGGGATATGGGGAATGGTTTCTGCGCTGCAGCATGGTTGCTTTTGGTTCCTGGGGATATGGATATGGTTCCACTTGTCCCGTGGAACAGTTTGGGGGCAACATGAGGGAATCTTCAGGACTTCTGCAAAAGTGCAGGGTCCTGGTCTTCAGGGTTTGTTACGTTTTTGTTGTTGAGGCATCATAGGCGTCCTTTGAAAGGGCCATGATTCATGATGATTGAAATGCACAGGCCTCCACTGTTCTTTAACGTGCTTCCAATTATTAAGATTGTCCATGGGGCATTTTAGGGGGTTCTTGGTCTTGCGGAAGGTATTGGTTTAGGTATTGATTTGGTAAAAGGTTATGTCAGATGTGTTGTTCTTGCAATGTGTGTTCTTTGGATTGGTGGTTTGGGGATTTGAACCATGTTCTGGAGGGTTCATGGGAAACCCCTAGCTACCAAACCACCAATTCTTGTCCATGGCACCCAAAGGCGGCGGGGTTAGGCTTGGGAATTGGTGTCGGTTGAAAGGTCCGGATGGGAGCTTGGTGCCTGCAAGTGGTGAAGATGATTTTGTGTCTTTTTTAAACAACATCCTTCAACATAATATTGATGGTATTTGCTTTGATAGTATTTGCAAGTACCATACAAAACATCCACAACATCATAAAGTAGTTTGCGTTAAACGGGAAACGCATGAACCCTTCGCCCAACTTTCCAGGTTTTCATGTGTTTGAATCGTGGACAAAATGTGAACGGCCCCGAAGTCTGCGATGTTGCGCTTAATTCCGATCCAACCAGCACCAAACATTCTGTTGAACTTGAGTTCCAAAGGCCGCTCACGGAAAGTGGCAACCTAGAACTCGATGCGCCAATCATACCCCTCCAACCATGGCCCAAGAAGCACACCTGGCACTCCACGTTCCTAACCGCCTCCGTTTTTCCCCCACCCTATAGTTTCTACCAGCAAGCCTAGCCTTGAGGTGATGCCAGCAGGGATGCAAGACGGCCGCGTTCCCATGAGTGAAGTGCAGCTCGGCCTGGGCTTGGCACGGCACGTCGGGTTTGGATCGGCCGCGACATGTTGCGAACCCTTCGGTCCCCTTTTGGGCTTTAAATCGAAGCCAAAAGGGAAAGAAGGGCCTTTCTTTTGGGGGGGGGGTCCGCCTAAAGGCACACATCATGACCACGATGCTGAACATGGCATTCCGCTCAAGGAAGCCACAAGAGGTCCGATGATTTGTTGCTCCTAACTTTTCCGGTGCACTCCTGCAATTTTACATGGAACCACTTTCAGCAGTCTCCCCAAGCAAAAGGTTCCGTTCCTCAAAACGGGAGGCTTGGATTCCATGTTGATCTGCAGGAGACAATACCCGGGCACCTCAAGCAATGTTAAGAAGCAGCCCATTGTTAAAAAAAAAAAAAAACAAAAACACTAACGTTTGCTATGCCAACTGAAACTTGTGTGCTTGGCTGATCAACATGGAACCCCACAACCGCCGCTCCTACAATCTCTCTTTGGGTACCCTCTCTGATTTTCCCTGGTACCCTCCCAAAAACGCAACCAATCGAACCTCCACAAAGCTTCCTGTAACACCGTTGTCGTGTTTTCTTTTTTGGGGACCGCTTCCTGTGCAGGGTCCATGCTGGTTTTTGGGAGGGAACTCAACTCGGGAGGAGTTCGAGCCGCGCATGTTCGAAGGTTCAAAGCGCGGCTCACGGATCAGACCACTGACGTGCGCATACAGCAGAGCCTCGGCCGGGTTTGGGGTAGGTCGCTGTTTGGTGTTTGGGTTTTTTTGGTCCAAGGGGCGCCCCAAAAAAGTGAGCCGGGCTTCCTTTTTCGGTTTCCCTAAGCCAAAAAGGGTAGCAACTCCAAAAAGCGACGAGCCGGCCATTTGGGATGTGTTCGGTTCAGGGGCTGCGCCTTTTGGGCCACAACTTGAAATGGAGACACAACAATGGATGCTCCAAATCGTGACCAAATAGTGTACGTTGATAACTCCCAGCCCCAACCTGCTTCTTGCACCATGGCCCAATCCCCGTTGTACGGGAACCAAAAAGCAGTGGTGGAGGGGGTGCTGTTTGTCACCCTTGTGAAAGAAATGGTTGAATCGCAGCAAGGCATCACTTGGTTGCCTTTGTGGGAGCGTCCTTTTGCTTGGAGTGACAGGGGATTTCGAAACACGTCCCAAATTGGTACCCATCTAAGTGTACTTTACCTTTCCCAATGGAAGCGGGGTATTGAACTCATCACCCCAAGCAGCCCGGTTTCACCTCCGCTCCAAAGCAGCCCTCGACGGCTGAGGTCTCAATGGGGCGGCGCCAGACAGGAGTACCGTACCTGCGGTCTGCGCCAGGAACTTCACAAGCGCTCGACCCGAACTCGAGTTCTCGCCGGCAAACACGACCCGAGTTTTTAGAGAAAAGCACAGAACCGTGCTTGTTTGTTGAGGGTACCTCTGTTCGGGGTGGTTTAAAGGGAAAGTAAAACGAGAACTGCCATTTTGGGAGAAGGAGTCTTAAAGCGCGTATGGTATCCGCAGTGTTTTTTGGAAGCAGCGGTGTAAAATGACACCTCTGCGAGCGGCCCTGCTGTAAAAGTTTCCCTGAGGGAATATCTTAACCCAAGAGGGGTCAAGGCGTTTGAGCCAAAAACCAACTCCAGATGCGCAAAGTGAGGCGTGTCGGGCACTGGCACCGAGTGATCCGTGGGAATCGGATTCCGAGTCTAGGAGATCAGTGGTCCTGGCGGCTGCATCTCCAAAGCAGTTGGACACAAGGAGCGGAGTCGGGATGGGTCGGTTTGTGGGTTTTTGGGAGCATACCCGGCAAATGGTGGTTGTTCCTTTGGTGTCCCTTGTTCAACAAGAACCGGGTGGGAGTGGTTTCTTGCCTTTCTGAGTTGGAGCTTTTTCTTGGATGACTACTTTTTTTGGAAAAGAAGCACCCACCCTTTTGCAGTTGACTGAATGCTCATTGGAGCGACGATTTTGGAGCCCTCAATGAGGGCCTCGAGAGCTTAGGCCACGACCCCCTTGCCCAATCACAGAGTGGCAGACTGGACGATTTAGCACCAGGACTCCGGCCATGCTCATCCCTCTTTGCCCAACTTTACCGCATTTCCTGAAAAGCAAGGACCCCAAAGCACGGTTTGGGACGCATACCAAAGATCGATATCAGGTTTACACCCTTAGCATAGGAAGCGAGTGGGATCCTGCAGGTTTGTAGCGTCCTTTGTTTGGTCTCCGTTGTGGGGTTTTGAAGGGAAACCAAAAGGACACTGGAGCCCATGTCTGGGTCCCGTATGGAACTATACACGTAAGTATGGGCTCGTCCTTTTTTTAGGGGACCCCCAAAAAATGGGACACCCATGTGCCAGAGTCTAAGACCTGCATTCTGATTCGTGACGCTTGAACTCGGGCTTTTCTAGCAGACAGCTGGGTATGGGAGCCATCATAGCGAGGAGTGTCATGAGTGTTTCTGAACACAACCTCTCGCGGGGAAATGGTAAGGGGAGCAATTCCTCGAAACGAGCACGCCCATGTTGGTCTGTCCCGGTGTATCCGAAGATTCATCAAGCCCTCCCACATGAACATTGCTTTGTTCACCTTTGCTTCCCCTCTTGCCACTGCGAGTGGCCGAAACCAATCTATTGCACAAACGGGCAAAGGGCATGCAACCAGACGGGCAACGTTTATTTCTGTTTAACAGGTATGTGCGAAAACAAGAGCTCGCATAAACGTACACAGCCATGCACCTATTATCTATCCCCAAGTTGGGTTTTCTAAGTTAAGGTGTGCCCTTCCTCCACGCCCGAAAGCACCAGTCGAGTGGGTTCGCGAGGTGAGCTTCCTGGTGTCGGTGAAGGCGCCCCGAGACATCTTCCTCTTCCTGGGGCAGAAAGGGCAGATCGGGTACGAGGCGACTTTTTTCTCCTCAGAAATCGATGTCGACACGTGGGTTGGGTTGGGGGAGCCCTTTTCTCAACCCTTCAGTGGGTGCAAATCCGTTGTTTAGCTGTCTTTTTCGGGAGAGGGTGGGGTTTCGCTTGAAAATCGACGAGCAACATTGCTTTTTCTCGTGGAAATCCACGGGGGGGTCTGTGAAGTTGCGGCACACGGGCGAGAGGTAGAGAGGTACCCAGCCAAGGTTGCGTCATTGACGGGGAATGAGGGCGAATCAGAGGCCTTCTTTGGGAAGACGAGTCAGGATAATGTTCACTTCGGATCAAGAAACCCCTGTTTATGATAATAATATGGGGGTGCTCCCCTCCAAAAGTGATGAATCCCCACTAAAACCAGGGACACCCCCATAGGCCCATATTAATCAACAGGGGTTTATTAATCCGGGGTCAGCATTAAGTTGAGGTAAATTTGGGTCACTGCCTCGGTTGGCGAAGGGCCACACAGTGCCGTGATTTTGTGCTCCATCTCACAAACCTTTACGAGAGGTAGAAGGGGTAGCCGCTCTTGGTGTGGGTCCAAATGCTTCTCCAGAATTGAGTTGCAAATTGAGTTGGAAATCAGATTGAAAAGCGATTGAGTGGGGTTCCCTTTGAAAAGAACGAGCAAGAAAAACACCGGGTCGGCCGTCCTTTTGGCTCTATAGATTTTGATTGTGTCTCGGATTGTTCTTACAGCATCTCCGTGTTTGCGAGCTCTTAGCGCGGCTCCAAAGGACATTGGCTCCTACCAATTGTTTGCCCAAGGGTCGAATGGGAGCTGTCTTGTTGTCAGATGGCAATCACGAAGCCGGAACCCCCAAAGCACTTCTTCAACTTGTCGAAGCTCCTTCTTTTTTCCCCAACATTGGCGGCTCCCTTGATATTCGCAACATGTAGAAGGCTACACCACTACTAGTTTACTCCTGCGGTTATGACTAAGGTGGGTGTTAATTCACCCTGCAGCGAATTACAAACCGGGGTGGCTTTGCCGGAAGGCCCACTGATTTCCGTAGAGTGGATGCGGCTCCGAGTACGTGCCAAACCGTTGGCGGACCCATAAAATCGCCGGGGTGTGTGTGTTTTTTAATGCAACCAAGAGGTAGGGGGGCGGGGGTCAGGGTACCGGGTACCGAGTTGCAAGCAAAAGACCGACACAGCTGACTGCGCGCGCATCGTCGCAGCGCCAGATTCTGCTGGGCGCCTTTGAGAACACCCGCATCACCCTCTCCAGGGGATACGTGCGAGAAGCGCAGTATGACGCCCGTGGCTGCAGAGCTCGATCGATTTTTGCGGCCGCACAACGTCTCTGGGGGTCTTCTCCAACTGTTTGGTTCATTTTAGGGGAGGTGAAATATGGAAAGAGAAGCTGAACATATATGTCAAACTGTTTTGTTTCATTTTCGGGTAGGCTAAACATGAAGGAGAATCTGAAGATAGGATTTTTTGATGTACCTGCGATGACTTAAACAGCTTGTCTGGGGGGATTGAGGTGAGTCGGTGACGGGTCTCTGGTTTCGACAAAAACAATAGCATTTTCCGACTCGGGGACCACCCTCTACTGGAGAACCTTGAGGCAGGGCTGGTCAGATTGGATTATTTATAGATCCCAGACCTTCACCCCTCTTGCCTTTTTTGGAGGCGTCCTCAAACCTCATGGCCAGTGGAAAGCGATGCTTTCCGATTTGGCTGGTGGTTGTGCTCGAAAGTGGGAAAGTGGCGGATGCTGCCCCAAAGTCCCAGGCTCTCCCTTCTTTTGAAAGGTAGTTTGTCGGTCATCTTGCCGCACATGCTTGAATTTTGGCCCATTTCAGGTCCCATGTTTGTGTGCCCCCACGTGTTTCCCTGGTGTTGTTTCTCATTTTTCCCGGTCGTTTGAGGGTCGCATTGCTTTGGGGTCTCGGTCTTCTCGTCACTTTTTCGCCGGCTTGTCCGAGGAGAACTTTGGGCCCCCCACCGCGGTGGTGTCCTATGCCACGGCGGATCGCGCGCCCATCTTGGACCCGATGGCCTTCCGCACCTTTTGGGTGGCCGCCCGGAGCATGGTGTCCCCCTTCTTGGGCGGATTTTTAAGAGAAGCCAAAGTAAAAAAAAAGAAGGCCCCTTCCCGGGCTGGTTTGTTCAAATGTTGGACCCCTTCTTGGGTTGAGCGGTGTTCAAAGGAAAGCAAAACGACGCCACTTATTTGGAGGAATGTCTCAAAAATGTTGGCCCTTCCAGGCAAACCGCAAGGACATCACTTATTTGGAGGAATCAAAATTTTGGGGACCCTGCTTGGGCTGATTTGTTCAACGGAAACCGAAAGGAAACAACACCTACCTGGAGGAATTGGTCCCCAACTTTGAGAAACGCCCACGTTTGGAGTTTTCGCTGGGATGTTTTGGCTCCTCTCAAGCAGCACCCGGGTCCATACCAACCACGGCTTGTTGGACTTACCGGGACACTAAGAGGATTTTGGACAGGGTTAAAAAAAGCAGTTGCAAGTTGGGCAGGCTCCTTAAAAACATGGCTTTTCCACCAAAATAAAGGCAAACCACCATTTAATTACAAGGCAATGTTCAGGTGTATAATGTAAGGATCCCTGTTGGGGGGGGGGGGTACTGGCATGTTTCGGCTCCTTCAATCGATGTGTTGGCTCCAAGGGACTCCAAAAAAGATCTCGAGCTGTGGGGTTCAAAAGAAGAGAAATTGTCGCCAGCGATTTGGGTGAGGATTGGGTGGAAAGGGGGTGGTAAGGATATTTGAGTGGGAAAGTGGATGAAGGATATTTGCGTAGGGATACCATTGTGCCTGTTCAACAATCATCCTCCAAATGCCCGCTGATCAGAAAGAAGAAGTGCTTCCAAAGCAGATGGTTTTCGGAGGTGCCCATTAGGTAGCCCGGCCGACCAAAACCAAGCTCACATGGCAAGATCTCTTGCACATAAACCTAAAACCCGGAAAGGGTGGTCAAATCTCAAAAGGAGAACCTCCACACATGGATTTGGCTCAAAAAGTGGTTTACCAATGCGACGCGATCCGGCCAAAAAGGCTGACTGACTCCTCAAGTGGAATCTTCATTTGGTGTCCAGGGCGCAGAATGTGGATACACGTCTTCAGAGCTACAGGTGTGGTTTCGTAAGGAAGCCGAGCCACCGACGTGGAAGGAATCCGAAAGCGATAAACCCCCACAAAAAATCGGGGATACCCCTGGATCAGTTGATCAACCTGAGGTTTATGAGTCTGGGGAACCCCCATGACAGTATGGATCTCCAGGTATATCTGTTTTTGACATGTTGAAAGCCCGCTACAGTAGATTCCCTGGATATTGCAAGCGGACCAATCGCAAACCATGGTAAGCAGAGGTTTCCCCCTCTGCCTATTTGGAACATTTGAGGTGGGGAGGCGCGAAGGCTGCCAGGGTTTCCCCTTGATCATACACTGACTCCTAATAGTGACCATTGGTGACCATTAGGAGCCATTGTGGGACATCCTTCAACGGGAGTTCATGTTTCAGACCAAACTTGTGCTGGGACTCCCATTCATGTTTTACGTTCTATTTCTGGTTTGGACATTTCAGGCATCTGAACTGATCCGAGTTGTACCCGAGAGTGCTCCAATCATGGCTCTCGATGCCGAGGATGCGGACCCCTTGACGCACGTGATCCGCGTTGGAGCGCAGGAGATTTTCGGGCACAACGTCTTGATCGAGCGACCCGGACGATTTGTCGACCTCTGTCTTTATATAGATGTTGGGTGGCCCGCAGAGAAACGCAGAGACACACAGACACACAAACACAGACACAAACACAAAGAAACACGCATGAGGTTGACTTAAAAGTTGTTTGCCGGAGTCGTTCATCCTACTTGGATCGGGACCAAAAGCTGAGGTAGAAAACGCGGCCGCCCTGCCCATGGTCCATTTTCCCGAAGGTTGCCCAAGTTTCGGGAAAGGGTTCCTCTGAAAGCAGCAAGAGTAGGACGCCCCTTCCCGTGGCCACTGGGGCTGAGCTGAAACCCTGTTTGGTGTTAAAGGGCAACCAAAGGAAGAAACACCTGTGCGTTTGCGGATGCGGCTTGGTGTGGATCTGGCCCATGATGTTCTGATGTTCCAGTAGTTTCTGTGAAGCGTGTTGCGTGTGGTGTGTGAAATAGGGGGCACCCAAAAATGGTGAGTTCCCTTTTCCGGTTCCCTTCAAAACCCCTCCAGAAGAAATACTCTCAAACAGATAGAGGATCCTTGAGAGTACGTGGCTACCAGGGACTGGTCAAAGATCCTGGCCGGGGTGTCCTTTGCATTGCACCTATTGCTCCCATAGAATTAGACTCAGTCGTGAAGCGGGACCCCTGCGGGCGCCAATGGAAAAATAGACATCTTACGACTGGACGAACGTAGCAAACTGGGTTCTCGCATTGCCGGAGCTGGCCAAGAACTTGTGTTGGGCTATGTTGGGCTGCAAGCTGTGGGCATTCTAGCTCCAAAAAGCTAGGACCAAAGTTATTTGTTCGAATAGTTGTCGAAGCCCAATGATGCTGTTGAGGCTCCCTCTTTTTACGAAAGGCCCTTGCCCCTGTAAAAGTCGGCCAGAGAGGCGCGGGGAGAGCTCTGGTGTCAAACCGGCGTCGAACCGATCCGTCCAAATGGTTTCATTGAACATCCCGAAGGGGTCGGCCCGACGCGTTTTGAGTTTTGACAAGCACCGGTGGAAGAACCGGCACAAGGGATTTGCCCAAGAGATCGGAAAGGGGTAGAACCTTCGTTCACCGCGTGACTTTGAAAGTTAAGTGTTTTACTCCTGGGACCAATCTGCCTCTTTTGCAACTGTGCCATTGCAGTCTGGGGCATTCGCAAACATATTGGCCTTTGAGCCAGACGCTTTGTTCAAGACGAATGAACATTGAAAACAAGTTGTTGGGCTACGCAGAAAACGCAAGTTTCTGCAAACACCTGCTCCTTTTGAGTCCCCAAAAGCCCGCTTTAGAAACTGACCCAGGTACACTGACAACAACTTCCTGCAGAACCTGAATACCGTGCTGCTTGGCGCCGGCTACTGGAGTGCAGGCGCGCTGTGGCCTCATTGAACTGGCCTTGCGACCCAACTTAGATGCAACTCCTGAACGCCAATCAGCACCCCTCAAGTTGTGCCTCCAACTTCCAACTGCTTTTTCAACCATGTCTAAGAATCCCCTTGGTACGGTAGCCAAACAGCGGTGCTTGGGTCCTGGAAGCTTGCTTTTGTTGCTTGACCCCCTTTCTAATACTACTTGGAATCCCAAATCCCAAATCCCAAGAGTATATGGCTATATGGTGTTGATTTCCCATTTTTCCCTTGTCAATGTCACGGGGTCCCCTTGTTCCTCCCCTTTTCCCGATTTGTTTGGGGGACCCCTTGAAATCAGCTGTCCAAAAGGGCGAAGCAACCACAAACATGGCTATGTCATTCTACATCACGCCATTCTATTTCTGGCCCTTGTGCCTATTCAGTGGAAATGGTCCGAATTCAAACCTTATGGCTGTTTGGCGGAACGCAGAATCCCTGGTTCTTTGACAAGAGGTATCTTGTATGGTAGGATGTGTGGCCTTGTGGTCAAGCTTCTCCCAGTGCCGCACCTTCACAACCCCCAAAGGGTAGCGAGCCATCCTTTTTGGACTCGTTGCGACTCTTGTCGCCCTCGGTTCGATTCTGTTCGGGCCCATTGACCCAAAAGCTGACTGGGGAAAAAGGACAAATGCAGTGGTTTTCCACAGATCAACGTTTCACTGGGCGCCTCCAGAACAAAAGCAAAACGCCAGGCGGCAGCAATCGCGACGTGTTGCCGGAGGCATACGTGTGCCCAAGGCGGAGCGAAGTCCATGGTGTCGTCGAAATTTGGGACGGGCCAGTACCCCCCCCCCCCAAACTGCTGCTTCAACAATGCAGCCAAAATCCTCTGCTACGCTAGCAAAAAGCAGCGCTTCGGGCCTGGGTGGGGTGGCTTCCGTTTTTTAAAACAACAAGCGGGCGCTTTGAGACAAGCCCAAGAGTTCAAATGTTTTTCGGATGGGGTGAGGTCTCCACGAGGCCATTTTCCCGGAAAGACTTGAAAGACGGAGGTGGGGACCCCCTCCCTGGGGTAAGTGCAGGAATCCGTCTAAAGTTCAGATCATGTACTGTAGCCGGTGACAACATTTTGCACTACTTCTGCAAAGTGTCCCATATCCAGAACGTTGGTGAACGGTTGTTTTGCTTGGGATGCTTGCTTTGTACGACTGAAATCTACTATTGTCTCAAGGCAGACCCCAGAACAACAAGTTAATGCATAGTTTTTTCTCGAACTTAGTCCCTCACCTGAAACAGCAATGAGGGTAGGAAGCACAAACGAAAATGGGCCCGGACTGCTTGCTCGGTGGATAAGAAACAGTTCCCGGGGCTGACAATGTCTGAGCTTGTTGCATCCAACCCCGTCCATACCCCAGTCCCAGCAGCTCCTCTCAAAGTTGCCCAAAAACTACCGAGAAGAGCTGACCTGACTGAGGTCCCAAACAGCCAATTTTTCATGACACTCTTGTACAGAAACTGCCTCCCAGCCAAATGTTCAACTGGGTGGCACAGGGAACATTCAGGAAGGTAATAATACTTACCTCTTAAAAACACAACTTTTCAACTTTTTGGGTAACATGTGGGCTATATGTCTGCAAAAGGTTAACTTCCCCAATCCTTGGAGTTTTAAGGGGTAATAATATGGTTTGTGTAAGGGCATGGAAACGAGAAAGCGGTTTTGCACCCAGAACTTGCGCCAGGGCATACTAAACCAACGCTAAGCCGGTGACGTTGATTTCCCCTAAACACCACGAGGGGACAGTTTGACTTGGCCAAGACCCACCAAATCGTTGCTCAGAAGCACATGACGCATCTGCCTGTTGCGTTGCTTTCCTTCTGGCCAAGAGTTTCGAATCACCGAACAACAGCGCTACATGCCCATAGTCTTCCCACCTGCGGACATCGGACGTCGTTGGGGGGAGCCTGTTTCTTCGATCCGGTTTCTTCCAAGGGGCCGAAACGGGCAGGTAGACAGCTTCAAAAAGCTAGGTATCTTTTGACCAATTCGCATGGAACCCAAAACAGTGGGCCAGGAGACTCCAGTTTCACCGGCCCAGGTTCCTTCAAGGAGAAACTCCCAGGTGGCTGTGGTGGTCAAAACCGTTTTGGGATCCCATTTTGGGGGATAGGTGAATTCACCACCCATTTTTAGGTGTCCTATTTTAGTGGGGATTGGGATGTTCACTGGGGGTACGATTTGGATTTTGACCCATGGCCGGGTGTCCAAAAACCGGTTGGTAGCTCCGCATGGCCAGCCGATGCGTCGGTTTCGCCAGGCCGGGCAACCTCCTGCTGGGCAGGTTCATCCAGTCGAGCTCTGTGGCCTTTAATGGTTCACCAGACAAGGCCAAAGACTTTTTTTGTGGCCGGGGAAGGAGCCCAAACAACGCGGATGCTCCGAAACCGACTCGGCACGAGAGATACTCCATGTTTGTGTAGGCACAAGACTTGATTCACAAGATTAGAAGACATGCTTTGTGGGTGTACCCAAATGTGGGCCAAGATGTCATGGAAAAAGCTTTGCCGACCCTCGTCACACACCGAAAGAAGCATTCAGCTTACGAAAAGCTCGGGTTGAGAGTGGTGAGTGTAGTTTGTTTTTTGAGGATACCCGTTTTGGGTGGTTTTTGAAGGGAAGCCAAATTGGAAGCCCCACCCATTTTGGGTTTCCCTCATTCAGAGACTGAACCCCGGTGGCGGTGTTTTTTTCGCCCGGAGGCGGTGGACGGGCAGTGGGGGAGCAACACCTTCTGCGAGTACTGCGCCCACAAAGATCCATTGCACGTGTGCGCTTCAACTCGGCGCCAGGAGACTTGGAATCGGAATCGCATTCGGTGGAATCGAATTCTCAAGCGTCTTTGTTCTTCTTTTTTTTGTGTCACGTTTGGAAGGTCCAATTGGTTTCCCCCCGATTTGGCTTTCCTCAGGTTTCGACTTTTGTCGGAGGCCCTTGGAAACGAAACGCGCGTGGCCGCTACAAAGAGACTTTCTTCTGCCCCCTCCATGTTTGAGTTGGTACTACTGTTTGGTGGTTTGTGTCGAAGCAAATCTCTGAGTTGGGGATGTTTCGAGTCCCCCAAGGGCAGCTCAGGTCTGGGACATGGGGAGAGCCCTGCTTATGGCTTTGCAACTGGAGTCCATGTCCCATTGAGAGGCCAAACCTTCATGGGTCACGGGGTGAACCCCACACCGCATCACCATTTGTGTTTGTGTGTGTGTGTGTGTCAAACCGAGTTTGCTTGTTCGTCATGATGTCTGCACACAATACACCCAGCTTACCTGGGGGCAGAACGAGCTCTTGTCAAGGACATTTACAACCCGCCCTTCTTCCGCATTGCGATGGGAGAGGTGCGGGGTTTCAGGTTTGGCGAAGAATGCGACGGAATTGAGACGCACGCAAAGCTGTGCGTTGCTTTTGGCCACAGTCCCAGTGTTGTCCTCAGCCGCAACCTCTGATTCTGATTCGTTTGTTGGGTCCTGCAAGAGTTTGCATCTCGGGTTCCAGAGTTCCGCAGTTCAGTTGCACCAGTAAACCAAGCTCGCCGTGAAGGATCGATTTTGGCACTTTTTTGCAAATGCAGAATCCCATGGGTGTTGGTGGAGCAAAGGTTCTAATTCATGTTTTGCCAGAGTCACTGAGCTACACACCAATAGCGCAACGACATGAGCCACGGATATCCCGTGTACCCCCGACCTGATGGGAGTGTGGGCTCGCGTGCCAAATGTCATCCCCCTTACCATGGTGCGTCTTTTGCGCAAGGGCACTTTTTTGGTAAGGAAGACCAGACGGAAGACCGAGATGTCCATTTTGGGGAGGTCCCTTGACTTGCTGGTGCGATAAGTAGGGAATGCTTGAATGAACCCAGGGATCCCTTAAAGGAAGCCACCAGACGGATGGTTTATAGGTGTAATTCCATTTCCCATTCCCTGCTTTTCTCGCACCGGATCGCAAGTTGAAGCTGAAGCGTTCGCAGGTCTTTGGGGCAAACGGAAGACCGAAATCCATTTGCACTCGGAAAACCAGAGGCAAGACCGAGATTTCCTTCCTTTCCTTCTTGGAAAGCTTTGAAGCTCGTCGCAGGTCTTCTACTTCATCCAGTCCGTGCGCCTGGTGGTGCCCACAGATGGCCGCCCGGAGCAGTCCGCGGACTGGTCCATCCATGCCCCGCGGCAGAGGAATTGTTTTTCCGGTGAGCGGAAGAAGTTGCAGAAACCCGAGGCACGCCCTTTGGGCAAGTGGGAAACCCAATGAAAACAAACCCAGGATTTTTGAGTGGGGAGACTTTTGATGCGGACCCGCGAAGGCATCTGATATTGGGGATAGTTAAAGGAACTGGGGACTGAGCCCTCTGTGTGTTGAGGGGTCAAACTTAGTTTCGCGGCGCTTCCTTGAAACACATGGGTGTTGCCGTTTTTGGGGTTGGCTTAAAAGGAAACCAAAGGGAAACCATTGGGGGGGAGGCTATTGAGCATGTTGTTTTTGTGGTCCCGGCAGTCCATCGTGACGTTCACGGGGGGTGCACATACAGGGCGACCCATTGTATTTCGACGGCCTTGACTCTGGGATCCAGCAACGTGCTACATTCAGTAATTATCCTTCTTGGAGCATGCTTTTGGGTTCACTTCTCGCTAAATGACTCCAGCTTAGTGGGGGCAGGCTCAAAAGTGTGATGTAAGTTGGGCCACAGTGAAGTTTGCCCGTGGCTCATATGTGTGTGTGTGTGTCAAAGCGGTGACCTTTCAAATTGCCAAGCCTTCTCGCATTGGGTTTGGCATCGGAGTTGACGCCGTTGGGTAAAGCTTTTGACGGGCGAGCCCCGATCGAGGTTAAAAGAGTACAATCAGTGGTACAGGAAAACCACCGAAACCAGTTTCTGACTTTGCTCCTAGAAGCAGAACCTGAAAATAATGAGCCCAGCCCTTTGATACCCAAAATACCCAGCCGAATCATCCCCAATTTTCCACATCCTCAGGTGGGAGAGGCGGGCTTCCGCTCGGACTCCTTGTGCACGGTGATCGCGGACGCCCGGGGCGACAACGTCTGGCCCTGCAATCCCGAGACTCCGCTGGAGTGGTTGGATGTTTCTTTCTTTCTGGGGATTCCCTAAAATGGCTGTTTCCCTTTAAACCTTTGCAACCAAGCAGGGGGTACCCGCAAAAGACAATCCACCACTTCTTGAGTTCATGAACTTCATGACCGTTTGAGGTGGGACCGTTTGAGTGGTAAACAAACAGCTCAGACCTGCTTTTTTTTTTGGCCAATCCAGAAATCGAGTAACCAAAGCATCACAAGGAAGACTCAGCTTTTTAGGGGCCAACAACTCCTGTTGAGCGGTCTCCTCCAAAACATGTTTTTTTATTTTAGGGTCGACTAAATATGGAACAGACTGTGAACAAAAACTTCTTTTCTGTACCCCAGATGTGGGCCAGCTCCTCATGTTCTCTACCGGGGGTCGACTTTGACAGGGAGTTCAAGGTCCATGCCCAGAATCCATGGCCTTACGAATGGATCATGAGCTCCCAACGAGCCGAACCGAAAACGAGTTGGGCCCAACCAACTGACCCATGCCGCTGGTGAATCAGCAGCAATGTCCACTTGTGTGTCAAAACAGGGGGCTCCCCCAAAAAAGGTAGTTTTCTTTGATTTCCCGCAAGAAAGGAACCCTCAACAAAGACACGCACCGAAAAAATAAGGTGATTCCTGCGTGGTTTTGTTTTACAACCATGCGCCCCTGTTGCTACCGATCTGGGTAAATATAATGAGCCTACTTCAGGAGAAGCCGAGCGAAAACCGATGGTGAAGGTCGCTTGGGAATTCCACATGATTCTAGTTGAAAGCCAGAGGTAAAGGAGCCGGAATACTGGAAAAAAACGTCAGGCGCTTAGGTAGACGCACGAAGCGCGCCTGACCTTTGGGGCGTTTCTGAGCCCTTCCAGTCCCGGGTTTGTCTCAAGCTGAAGTCTAAGTCAAGTCTTCATGCTTTCGCAAAGGGTCCAACAGACCCCCACATGGGTCTGTCGTTCTTGAGGGTACCTCTTTTGGGGTTGCTGTAAAGGGAAGCCAAGGGGAAACAAGACAAGTCTCCAAGGGGAACTCCCGAAATGGATTCCGGGTTTCATGTTTACTTGAAAACCACGGGTTACCCTTAGGAATTGGAAGTCCACACACAAATGGGTATCCAAATGTGCCCCTTCACTTCAGAATCACGAGAACGGCGCATTGACTCACGGCCGACATTTGCAGGTGGCAACCCCAACACGGAAGGTATTTCGTTTCAACCCCGAGTTGCAAGCTATATTCTGAGGACCGTAAACGGGTTCTACTGAACGGCTTCCAATCGTTTGGACCAAAGGATGTTCTCATGTGTGTAGCATCCGAGAGGACCTTTTTGTTAGAACCCATCAAACGGGTCACCCATTTCTGGGTGTATCCCAAAAAGGCTTCCCCTTTGGTGTTCTTAAAACACCAAAGGGAGCCGAGCCTCAGAAAACGATCCAGATCCACTTGGGGTTCGGAGAGGCAAATTTGGACAAGACATGTTTCCACGTTTCTATTCCCGCGCACTGGGGTTCCCCGGTAAGTCGCTCAACCCAAAACGGGGAGCCAGGGTTGGGCGATATTCATGTAAAACAACCCACTGCCCTTGACAGGGAAACCAGAAGGCTGCTGAAGCAATGGGTTTTACCTGGCCATGTACTTGTAAGAGTTGGGCCCACCTCAAAAGTGGTGGACCTGAACCTCCCTGATGTCCACTATAGTTAGTTTTTTTTGCTGAAAGTCACTCCCACTTGTACAGCCAAGAAAGTTGGGCACTAGTTTGTCACTACACTTTGCTGAAAGTGTTGGTCTCCGCTCGTTTGGGTCCAACCCGAGGACATCAACACCTTGGGCAAGTTCGTGAGCGTTTGGGGCAGCGTGCACCAGCTCAAGGCGTGTCCGTTCGCAAAAAAAAGCACCTGGGCTTCTGTGGGACAAGATGGAGAAACTCCTGGCATCCGGGTCCATAGCAACCACTGCTTGTTGGGCAACCCGTACCAAGGGGATTTTGCAAATCATGGGAAGTTGTTGCGGGGTACTGGTGGCAGATTTCTTTTCTTGGGGGGGAGGGGGGCTGTGCAAAGTTTTGGAGGATTCAGGCTCAGGTCCTCCGCTGTTTGGAGGGAACATTCCCCTCTGCGGAGTTGCACTTAGATCCGGGGTCACCGTGGGTTTTCGGCATATCGAGTCTTTGAGCCAACTCGTTTCGCACTTTGACAGGCACTTGGGGTTGCCCCCCAATGGGTTGCAAGATTTGGTTGCATGTCCTGCCTGCGAAGCAGAAAGCGTGGACACAGAGACGGCAATTGTCGAGAAATCTCTTGATCCCTAGGCTTCCAACCATCAAAACACTGGGCGGAGTTTTTATCATCTAAATCGGGTCAATAGGGGCTTTCAACAAAGATTTCGCTCTTTGATGCAAAGCCCAGAAGTGGGTCCTTTAGAGAAGGGGTAGGTAGGGCCCATGCGAAGCAGACATGCAGAGCTTTCATGATGGAGGGTGCGTCCCTGCTTCCGGGTTTTCTGTTTCCCTTCTACCTCTTGGTTGCAAACAAGGGCAAAGAACTACCTGCCCTGGGTACAGCAGTTGCCCTGAAAAATATGATGTATCCAACTGTAAATATGGATGTATGTGTATAAACTGTCTTATACAGTATACACCTTAGACCCATGAGCATAAACTGGTAGCCCCTAACAGTATGCCCCTTTGTGATGGGCCCCTTTAATTCACTCCCCCCCTCCCAATTATATTGGGTGTGTGCCTTCTTAAGGTGCGCAAGGTTTAGTAAAAGATGGAAGCTCGACCTGTGCAAATCATACCACCGAACCATACCTCAACATGCTGCGAATCAGGCCCCTTGGCGAATCAGACCCCTTGGCGGTGGAGAGGATGCATCAAGATCAGCTGCTATTTACAGGTATTGTCTGAACTGTTTGGCCCTTTTACCCAGCTCTGCTGTGGCTGAGTCACTTTGCAGCAGGTATGGTCATATTGATGCGTGCACTGTTGGGAATGCTGCGCAGCTGGAAAATAATTGTGCTTTCAATGCTATTAGCAGCTATTTTTGTTGCTGCTACAGACCATTTTGGGCTTATGTTTGGGATTACAGTTAATTTTGTGCTTATTTTGAGCTTAGCTTATTAACGCTTAGTAAGGCCTACTTTGTGTTTATTTTGCGCTTGTGTTGTTCTGAAGTTGTGCTTATTTTGCTCTTGTTATTGGCCCCCTGTGCATTTCCTTCCCCTGCGCACTCTCACGCTACGTTCTAGCCCGGCCCCGCCCTCGCTGCTTCCGGTGCCGGTGCTGTTGTCATTGTTGGCCTGGTTGTTGTAGTTGTTGCTGCTGCTCTTGTTGAAACGACACAGTTGGTCATTAGGCGCCGACAGCATTGCGTTCGCTGGCTACTGCAGCCAAGCTGTTGTTTGTGTCTGATAATCAGAACTCAGAAGCGTCCCTGACTCCTCCCAACATTTTGGGTTTATATTATATATATACACATGATCATGACATGGGGATTTTTTGGGGGGAGATTTTATAGGACCTGGTGAAAAAGCTATGATTACATACCGGCATGTGGGCTGTTTGATGTTTGTCTGTTCTCCTTTCGAAAGGACCAAAGGCGCCGGGCGAAATCGACGCCGCAGGTTCTCCCCGAGGAGTTCGGTATCCGGATCTGCGAAATCGAAGCCTACGCCAGAGAGCAGACCACGCGCCTGCTGGAGACGGGGTTGATGCGGGTTTAAATGTGTGTGTGTGTGTGTATGTTTGTGTGTATGCTTGCTGTATGTGTATGTTCATATACAATGTATGTTTTGTGTGCGCATGTTGGTGTGGATGCTTGTGTGTGAGAGAGTTTCGGAGGGTACCCTCCTTGGGTTGGTGCAAAGATAGCACCCATGTATTGTTGGAGGTCCCCCTATCCTTGGTCACACCCCTGCCAAGACTTGGGGCTGGTATATCGCTCGTACGTTTCAATGGTTGACGAAGTTTAGTTGCCAGAATCAAACAGCCTCAAACGTTTGGACTTTTCTCACTCCCTGAGTTCTTGGACTTTACACTTGTTGGGAGGGCCATTTTTGGCAAACAAAATGTCTGGACTTACTTTGGCTAATCCACTGAGGAAGGGAGATGAAGGGAAGAATAGATGGTCCTGGGCCCCAGGGGCTGAACATGAACTCTTTCACGATTGACTGACACCGTGACCAGCGTGTAAGTTTTTGGGTGGTCCCCTCTCTGTTTGCTTACGCTGATTTGGCAATGTTTACGCTGATGTGGTGCGGTCCCCTATCTTTGGTGGTGGTAGCGTCGGGGATTCAGATAGGTGCTGTTCCCCAAAGTCGCTGTGGAGTCCAAAGAGGTTGAAGCCTGTTCTAAGGCGAGCCCGACCGGGAAGTTTCTTGGGGACCCGCTATGAATCCGAAATCTGCCGGGCTGAAACCCAGCGAGTGTTGAGCGGATCGATGACATGACCATGCGAGGTTGGGTGTTAAATTGCCCAGGTTTATTTCTTACCCAAAAGCAAACCAACGGGGATGGAGGACTGTTTTATTTGTCCCGGCTCCCCATTGATCGCACCCGGGGTGACATCGTTATCAGGCGCATTGGAGGGCCGTATCACGTGGATTTGCCCGAGTTTCCAGGAGGGGAAAGCCAAGCAAGGCTGGCCGTTGGTATGGGTCGAGCATTTGAAGCATGGATTACCAAGGTGTCCATGGCCGGGTTTTGGAGCTGAGTTTTGCCGCCCGACCAACTCACCCGTTGCTTTCAGGCTATATTTTCCATGGCTTTCCATGAATTTCTCGCGCTTTTTCCCAACCCGCGGGGGGGCATCGGGAAAGTTGCTTTCAGATTGGCTTTCCATGAATCTCTCTGGTTTTTTCCCTCCCCAAAACAGCATGGGGGGCATGGGGAAAGTTGCTTTCAGATGGCTTTCCATGAATTTCTCGCGCATTGTTTCCCCAACTCCCAGGGGCGCATGGGGAAATCTTCCTTTCCGGAAGGAAGGTCGGTTGAGGCCGAGCCGTCAGGACATCCAAAACAAGTTCGAGTTGGCTCAGGGACTGCCAGCCTCCTTCCCCGACGGAAGCTCGCAGAGCATCCAAATCGAGGGGCTGCAGCCCAACAAGAGCTACGAGGCCGGGCGAATGTTTTTACCCCCCCAACTGGAGGCGAGATTTTGTGGTAAGCAGAAAGTTTAAATTATTTTGCAAATCCACTCAGGAAGCAAGTTGGGAAGCTGAAGCATCCTCATCTAAATCGGGTCCATTCGACTTGTTGAGGTTATCATTTCAGCCAAAGGCGGGGAGTCGTAATCCTGGAGCAAGATCAAACGGCCTCAAGAATCCGTAGCTGGACAGTATGTGTTTCTCTCTCCCAAGTGAAGTAAGGTCATTTCACTTCTTGATGTTCACATCTCTCTGAGCTTTTTGGGGGGAGAACAGCCAATGTCCATACGTTTTTTGGGGGAGAAGGGCCCATTGTTAGGGGACTCCTTGGTTCTCCAAGCATACTTGATATGTTTTAGGGTAAACTCAATACCCAAAGACCCAGTGGGCCGCTTCCTCTTTCCCGCCTTCTGTTTTGCTTTTTTGTTTTTTTAAACACCGGCCAACCATTGCAGTGCCAAGCGTTTTTTCCCTGAAACTCCAGTGGCCGTGGTAAGTTTGAAGCAGACTCTGAACTGCTTTTGTTGGTCGACCCCAAGAGCCGCCCACTCTGAGGTCTTTTGCTATGGCGAAGATATGTACGGCAACCAGCAGTACAGCACCACGGATCCCATCACCTTTGTGACCACCGAAGCCTGGATCGAAGTTGTTGCGAGTTGGACTTTGTACTGGATGTCACAACCCCCAAACCGCCCCCAAAGAGTGAAACGGATGTCACAAGCACTCTACTTACGGTTTGCCTCGCTGAACAAAAAAAGGGTGTATATACCCCCTTGTTTTTCTGGGTTGGTAGTTTGGGGGTAGTGGAAACTATCTTAGATAGCGAGCGCTGTGTCCGCCTCCGCTTTTCTCGGCTTGTCTCCACACCAATGGGGACTTTAAGCGGCACTTAGCCTTAGGTGCCATTTGGGGCAAACAAAACAAATGGACTGTTGTTTCCAATCCACTCACGTCTTGGTTGAGAATAAAGGGGGCCGAACCCCTCAACGTGGAACCTTCCTGAACCTGTCCCGCGAGAATCTCCTCTTTCTTTCTTTCTTTCTTTCTTTTTGGGGGGGTCGGAGCGGGCCTAATAGGCACCAATCCACAGGGGCCCACGTTTCGGTGTGGTTCTGGTTGGAGCCCTCTTTTTTGGTTGCTTTCGAAGGGGAAACCAGAAGGAAACCCTTGCCATTGAGAAAAAGACCGCCATGTGTCAATTCTTCATTCCCATCCCTACATGAAATTGGGCGACCTTTGGAAGACTTGCAAATGAAATTGGCGAGGGATCCCTCCGCTGTTCTGCCCTTTCGAGGCAATTCAAGGGAACGTTCCAGAACGCCCCGCCCGGGGATGCATTGGGCCTCAACTCACTGTAGAGATTTCAGACAACCATTACACAGCGAACAACCTAGGGGCTTTGACCATAGCAACCTTGGTACACGCTGTGAAGCCCTGGTTAACAAAAAACCTGAAATAACTCCTGAGTGTACCCCTGGTACAAACTAACCCCTGGCATCTCCAAAGACCCCATGCAGTGTCCTCCGGCTCGGAGTTTTCGAACTGAGGATACCACGGCACCGAAGCTGCGCATCAACCACATCTACCCAGATGACCTGTCCATCACCGTAGAGGTTGGTGCGCCTCTCAGAGTGAGAGTTCGCTGCGCACGGTGTGCCTGGGCGGAAAATAAATGGCTGTGGGTCAAAACCAATGGTATCATTTTGGTGAATTCACCACCCATTTTAGAACCTATTTTAATGGGGATTGGGATGTTCACTGGGGGTACGGGATTTGGACCCATGGCCAAATGGCACTGGTTTCGGCTTGGTGCTGGTGTGTTAGTGCAAACTAGCTGACAGCCAGGAAATTGCTGCAGGTACCCGTGCGACGGGCGAAACGCTTCGCCGCGTGGGATCAAGTGGGAGAAGGATCCTTTTTGCTGTGAGCGTTTCCACCAGAGGAGCGATGATGTTATGCTGTAGGTTGTAGGTCTTTTACTAGTTGTTGGAAGTAAAGTAGTATTTGCACATAAGCTCACTGTGCTCGGCGTTCCCAGCTTGATTGGTAGACCTTTGCTTGGGGAATAGGATAGGACGTGCGTGGCCTGGATCTGATTTTGGGGAAATACACCCCAAACCGCCAGATTGGTGCGAGGGCAATATGATTGGTGCTCAGTCCCAGCCTCTGCCCACGTCCATATAGAACCATGGGCAGGAATAAATTTATGCTGCGAGTGGCGCTCGTTTCCCAATATCGATTGCTGGTCGACGGGTAGCGAAAGGAAACTATACTGGGATGGTTCAGTTCAGCGGCTTTTTAGGCGGGCAGCGCTTGCGAGCTGCCCCTCGATTTGCCAACCCCCGCTTGCTTCAATGTAGGTGTCGACTCCATGGGAGGGTTTGCTTTGGCGTTTCCTTGAAACCAAACGCAGCCAGCCAGCCAGCCCACCCCCCTCCAACAGCCCCCCCCCAACCAGCCCCCAGCCAGCCCCCCCCCCCCAACCAGCCCCCCACAAGCAACCACTGCTTTTTGGACATGTGGGTACGCAGAAACAAGCAGGTCTCGACGACCCTGGCAACGCCTATCCCGCGCTGGCACGGTGCATGGCCACCACACAGGCGCGGCACTTGGGAGCTTGAGTGGGGTGTGTTGAGTTAAAGGGGATGGTGGTTTTTGACTTGTTAAGCATGAAAGCTCTTTCTTGTTACATTGTTTTTGTAGAAGCCGAGAGGAAATCGAAACTATTTTGAGTTGTTTCAGATAACCCTCAGGTCAAGATGAATCCCCATTGAAGTCTGGTGCCCAGCAAAGGGTTTCTACAGTTCATGCCCATATGCTTTTGAGCTTTTGGTGACCATTTGTTGTCGCCCAAGTGGCTTGTTCGGCCTTGTCAGCCCCTCACGGATTCCTGATGTTCCCCTTGCGGTTTCATATTCATCCCTACAAGAACCGGTGGTTCCGCAAAGAACCAACTCCTTTCAGAACAAGCATGATGTGGCGCCCGGCAATGCACGTGCATTGAGGGGAACCCAATCGAACTTAGCAGCCAGGCCATGTTGAAACCAACGGTTGTGTCCCGGAAATACGGGGGGAACCCTGCCCCCCGGTATTCCAAAGAGCTCGAAGGAGACTCAGCCGGCTACAAGATCACCTTTCGCAGGGCATCCAACTCCTGCGGCTGGCTTCTGAGTGTATCCCAAGGAACCCAGCACTTGACGCTATGAACCTAACCCTCTTGACGCACCGATGGTCCCCTAGCCTTACGGCTTTCGTGGGCTAAACCCCAAACCGAAAACCTCATAGTCAGCTTTTGTCTGATTGCTGGCTTTCAATTTGAGTTGGGATGGCTTCACAGCCATTCGAATCCCCAAACCACCAACTTGTGAGACGGTTCCGTGTGAAGGTTCACAACAGGTCTCGCTTCCCATGTTCTGGACGAGCTTTCGGGACATCAATCCTATGGTTCGACTCGATTGCCATACGTCTGAAGTTGTGCGCGGCCAGCCTGAGACCCGACCCCCCGAAACCTGAGCTGGCAAGGCGCGGGTGAAGCTTCACCGGTTGTTCTCGTGCTCCTTGAAGGAAAGGCTGTGTGTCTTGTTTTTGGCCTAGCCCTGGCACAGGGCAGGTGGTTGGTTGGTTGGTTTGGTTTGGTTTGGTTTGGTTTGGTTTGGTTTGGTTTGGTTTGGTTTGGTTTGGTTTGGTTTGGTTTGGTTTGGTTTGGTTTGGTTTGGTTTGGTTTGGTTTGGTTTGGTTTGGTGGTTTGGTTGGTTGGTTGGTTGTGCGAAAGTACACCATGCATTCCCACTTGGATGTAATTCATACTGATTACCATTGCTTGGCTCAAGATGACAAAGGTGCATTTGCTGCCTTGGTTGATTAGCAGAGATTAGTCTCTGATTTTCCCATGGTAGCGGAGCTCGAAGATTCAGGAGACCTTAGGGAAACCTGATTCTGAGAGCTGCCATGGCACTCGGACAAGATGAGGATTTTGCAGGAAAGCTGAGACTTCCCATGCCAGGGAAATTCACTGGCAAGCCAGAGGACTGGGAAGATTGGAGCTGGGATTTCAGGACATATTTGAGCATGTTCCTGCCAGATTCAACAACGATTATGGACCGCATTGAGGCCAACGCAGACACACCCATTGAGGACGCGCATTTGAATGTAGCGGGTAACCAGGATGCCACAGACAGAAGGATTCAGAATTCCCGAAGGCTGCATTATTTGTTAGCAAATTTGTGCAGTGATTCAGCAAGGCTGGTAGTCAGGCAGAACATTGGCTGCAATGGTTATGAAACCTGGAGGAGATTGTATTCCAAATTTGCATTGCCGGACGCAACACGGCACATGAGTTTACTTAGCCAGATTTTGGAATTCAAGTTTCACTCCAATACATTTGAACAAGATTTCAACACCTGGGAGACCATTAAGGCCAGATATGAATCTCAAACCGGCCAAGCCATTCCTGATAGCATTCTGGTGGCTACCCTCTTGAACAAGACAACAGGCCCATTGCAACAGCATTTGAGGCTCAATGCTTCGGCATTGTTGACCTATGAACAAACACGAAACGTGATTGTGCAGTACCACCATTCCAGGCACATTCTTAGGAACATGCCGGGGAATGACAACCAAGGACCAGCACCCATGGACATTGGGGCGCTGAAAGGATTCAAAGGAAAAGGCAAAGGCAAAGGATTCAAAGGATTCAAAGGAGCCAAAGGACCACATTGGTCATACAACAAAGGAGCATTCAGCAAAGGAAAAGGAAAAGGAAAGGATTTCAAAGGCAAAGGCAAAGGAAAGGACCCAAAAGGAAAAGGAAAGGATTCCAAAGGAAAAGGAAAAGGGTCGATTGCAACCTGCTGGATTTGCGGCTCTCGCGGCCACATTTCCAGAACATGTCCGCAGAGAGCTGTGAGCGGAGTGATTGAGGAAGATTGGAATGAAGAATGGTCCGAAGAGCCCTGGCCTGATTCGTCGTGGCCTGATGGCTCATGGGACATTGCTGGATTGAGTTGGGATGAAGGAGAAGATTGGTCCTGGGATTCGTCTTGGGGATCATGGGATTCTGTGAACTCTTGGGACCACCCTTGGGATTGGTTTCAGGACAGTCAGATTCCAGAGCCTCCTGCTGGATGCGATTCTGCCGCGTTTTCATCGGCAGGACCACCCCCAGCAGGAGATTCACAGCAAGGAACCATTGGAGCAGTGACACAGGTGCCGCCGGGATTGAGTCCAAACATTGGCTCAACTCCCATTCGGCCAAAGGCCAAGCCAAAGGCCTCATCATTCTTGATTGCTGCACTTGTCATGAATTCGGTCACCTCAGGATCATCCTTTCAGATTCCTGCCACTCGTGGCAGTCCGTCTGAGGGTGAAGGTGAAAGTTGGATGACATTTGGAGAGCATGAAAGATTGTTTAAGTCGATGTATTGCTTGGACACTGGATTGGATAGCATGCCATGTTTGAGTGCCGGATTGATTGCCCCTGTTCCCGGACAAGACTTGTTAGATTGGTATGATGAACCAACCCCAGTGAAGGATTCTTTTCATTTCGTGACCACCTTGAAGGACTGCGGCTTGGATCACTTGAATTCGAAGTTTGTTGACACATTCTTGCATGAACAGTTGATTTCAGCAGTCGAGGATTCCACCCCGTGGATTCTATTTGATTCAGGAGCATCTGCCCATTGCTGTCCGCCAGACTTTGGTGAACAATGGCCATTGCTTCCATTAAATGGAAATGGCCCACCATTGAAGAGTGTCACAGGACAGCCATTGAACATGTATGGGAGAAGATTGGTTGGCTTGAACTTGGATGGACAAGATTGCTTCATGAATTTTTATGTTTGTGACGTGCCTTATCCGATTGTGTCGGTTGCACGATTGCTGCTGCAGGGATTCCGCGTAGCATTGGATGGACCAGACTCATTGGGATTGTTTATGCCCAATGGTAAGGTAGTGAGTATTCACCGAAAAGGCTCACTGCTTTTCCTAGGTCCGAACATTCTTCCATTTGACAAACCCCGATTTGAAGAAGTGTGTCAAGAGTTTCATTCCAAGTTTGGTTCAGATTCTTCAGGGACCATAGCACCCACATTTAAGCCCACCATTTACCACAACGACAGTTGGGAACTTGATCCGCAACGCGCTGTGCTGATTCGACATCACAAGCGCGCAAGGCGTGCGTTATTCACGCCAGGTGGCACCAAGGACAGGCCCATTCCTGTGGAAGATGTGGCGTCCAGACGCACAACTTACGTCCGATTCGAAGATGGACGTGAGGAGACCATCGCCGACAATTGGCGGACGATAGATTCTCCGCAACGGGCGTTGGATCAGTACTGGATGGGAAGGACAGAATTCCCGTTGCAATCCTTGCCGACGGCAAGACGATTGACGGGGAAGCAATCCACAATTGCAAGACCTCCCATTCAGGAAGCGTCAGTGCCAGCAAAGAAACCTCATTTGAAAGCGCAACCGTCTGCTGACATTGGCCAGGATGATTATTCCCGGTCAGTGAAGGAGCTGACGACGGGAGAATTGGAAGAAGCAAAGGAAATTGTGGAACGGCGATTGTGCATGAGTGACCCGGAGACAGGAGGACCATTCGGACATGATGAATGGTACCTCACACCCAAGTTTGACATTAGGATACACCATGAGTGGAGGAATTGTCTGTATGTGCCAGATGAGACCGATTCGGCCGCTCCCTCCAAGGAATTGCTGGGGAACGAGAGGCACACATTGGCTGTGTTCCTCAACGGGAGACTCCAGTGGATTCACGACCACTGGGCTGACCCAGAGGCTGCTGCTACGGAATTTCCTGAGCCATTCAAAGGCGCGACGATTTTTCGTCGGCAGTCTCAGCAATTCTTGGAAGAGAGCAACCCGGACATTCCGGAAATGTCGGCTCAACGGCCAAAGGGATTGTACGTTCCCAAACAGCCGACGGACGATGAGATTCGTGAACATGAGTTGACTCATCTGCCATTCAGATCATGGTGTGAGATTTGCGTCAGGTCGAAGAGCAAGCAAAACCAGAGTCGTGCCATTTCGGTGCGGCAACCTGTGATTCAGGTGGATTACGCCTTTATGGGTGATTCACAAAGTGACACACAGGTGACATTGCTCACGGCCACTGATGTACTGAGTGGAATGGGATTGGCGTGCGTTGTTCCGTCCAAAGGACGCATTGTGTATGCGCAAGCAGAGTTGAGGAAATTCGTGTTGGAGATTGGAAGGACATTTGGGATTGTTCAGTGCGACCCTGAAGCTTCATTAAAAGCCTTGGTCGAGGCAGTCACGGGTGACATTGGTGGATTGTCATACCGTGAAGCTCCCACTGGCTGGAAGCAAGCTCAGGGATCCATTTCCAACATGCAAGCAACATTGTATGCTCAGATTCGTGCTTTGAAGCTTGACATTCAACATAGGTATGGCATGTCGGTTAGCGTGCATTCGCCATTGTTTCCTTGGATTGTTAAGCACTCCATGTGGCTTCTAAACAGGTTTCTTCATCGGTCTGATGGATTCACTCCATTTGAACGACGATGGGGAAAGAAGTATGGAGGTGCATTGTGTCGAATTGCCGAGTCTGTGCAGTTCCGATTGCCTGCGCCTAAGTCTGAGCCATCGTGGCATTCAGGCATTTGGCTTGGACGTGACACCACATCCGACCAGCATTTTGTGGCGGATTCCAATGCTGTGTACAAGGTGCGAGGCATTCGGAGACTTCAGCCGGGATCACAAGTCAAGCGAGATTTGATGCAAGGGTTGCGTGCATTGCCATGGGATCCAAAAGGATCCAAGGTCGAAACGGATTCGTTCATCCTTCCGGGTGATTCTGCTGTGCTCCAGAAAGGTGAACCCCAGCCACCTTTGGGGATTCCACCAACTGACGAGCAAACAGAGGAGCCAGATCACGATGGAACTGGTGAGGATTCGTCAGCCCAGTTGTCCCAAGGATTGACGCGAGGTCATGAGGACATTGACAGGGAACCTGGAGAGCATTCGGAGTCTCCAACCAATAGGCGCAGATTGGCAGAGGCAAGAGGCATTAAGAGAACCAGTGAGCAGGCAGAGATTCCTGAAGCGGATTCTACTGTAAGCTACATTTCTGCCATTCTGCCATGCGAGTTTGGTTGCACATTGGTTGAAGATTGTAGGATTGCCACAGTCACCACGCGTGAGTCATTGGACTTGCCCATTCATGTAAACCAGGATGAAGAAGAATTAGGGAACATGAAGAAATTTGCCAATCCGATTCTGTGGGGAGAGTCTGAATTCCCCAGAGATTTGGAAGAGGCAGGAATGAACAAGGAAATGAATTCCATGAAGGACTTTGATTCGTATGTAGAAGAGAAAACCGAGGATTTGACGCAGGAAGAAGTTGATTCAGCAATTTCAATGAAGTGGGTTAAGTCTTGGAAAGGAGCAGAAGTGAAGTGTAGATTGGTAGCCCGTGGCTTTGACCAATACATTGAAGATAAGGATGACACATTCGCTTCTACCCCAAGCTTGTCCACATTGAAGTTGTTGATTGCGTTGTCCATTGCCATGAATTTGGATGTTGTGATTGCAGACGTGTCCACCGCATTCTTGCATGCGACGTTGTGGCAGAAGATTTTTGTCATTCCTCCAAAGGAGTACTACCCTCAAGGGGGCGTACTTTGGCGATTGAAGAAGGCATTGTATGGCCTGAAAGGTTCGCCAAAGGCATGGCAACAGCATTTAGCCAAGACCATGCTTGACGCGGGATTTGAGCGTTTGAAGTCAGATCCGAATTTGTACCGACACAAGACCAAGAAATTGTGGGCATTGGTCTATGTCGATGATTTGATGTTTGTAGGTGAGCGACGTGACATTGATGAGGTGATGCAAGATTTGAAGAAGGTGCTTCTGATTCGGCAGACAGGTGAATTGAGTGAAGGTAAGACAGTCTCCTTCTTGGGACGTCAGATTCGCCGAACATCAGATTCCATGGAATTGTTCATGTCTCCTGATTACATTGACCGCATGCTGGATTCCTATGGCATGACCAAGAGCAAGCCGGCTCAGACGCCAGGAGGAGATTCATTGCGGAAGTTGCTTGACAACGAATTGTTGAATTCGCAAGAGCATAAATTGTATAGGAGATTGGTTGGACAATTGTTGTGGCTTGCAGCATTGCGTGTTGACATCATGTATGCTGTTAAGGAGTTGTCACGAGGATTGGTTGCTCCCACTGAGGTGCACAAGATTAAGTTGAAGACATTGTTGAGGTACCTGAGTGGAACCAAGGATTATGTCCATGTTATGAGACCTGATTTCCGGATTGGAAGACAGGTGAAATCATTGGACATAAAGGTCTATGTGGACAGCGATTGGGCAGGTTGCACCGATTCCAGGAGGTCCACATCAGGAGTAGCATTGAACATTCTCGGCATCAACATTTCAGCACACAGCAGAACACAGGCCACCATTGCCTTGTCAAGTGGGGAAGCCGAACTTTATGCTATTGGAAGTGGTGCGGCCGAGGCCCTATTCATTAAATCTTTGATTCTGGAAACCCTTGTGGCTCCCAAGGTGAACATCATTCTGTTTACCGATTCAACTGCAGGCAAGAGCATGGCTGTCAGATTTGGGGCATCCCGGAAAACCAAACATGTCCAATTGCGATTTCTGTTTGTCCAGGAGCTGGTTTCCTCTGGGACCCTGGTGATTAAGAAGATTCCGGGAACCCTCAACCCATCTGACATTTTAACCAAGTATGTTGCCAAGGCAATTTTGCAGAGGCATAACATCACATTAGGGATTTGCCCTTCAGGTAGTAGATAGTCAACATGATTCTGTTTCACTTAGTCAGTAGTCAAGACATTTTGCCACGAGTGAATTCGAAGCCATTTCATGCATGACTGCAACATTTGTTTTGCTCAACATTCTGACTGACATTTCGGTGTGCATTTACTTCGACCGATGCGATGGACAGCCCGCATTCCGGAATTTGACGCGACAGT
The DNA here is from genome assembly GCA_963377175.1 of Effrenium voratum. Classification (NCBI taxonomy): domain Eukaryota; class Dinophyceae; order Suessiales; family Symbiodiniaceae; genus Effrenium; species Effrenium voratum. The sequence goes on from CAUJNA010001424.1 coordinate 887,866, forward strand.
ATTTCCACCGGATTCTCGCAAGAGATTTGAAGATGGAGCAAGCGCACGAATTTTTCGGAATACAAGGCATTCATTACGGCCACGATGTTGTGGCAGATTCTATTCAGCGGCCAGCAACAGGAACAATTTGGGTTCCAGGATTTTATTTTCATGAACCGATTCGCGGACGATGCCTGGAGTGCGCAGATCCTGATCAGGATCATTCCAAACATTGCGGCTGGGAGTATGTCCTATACTCCATTTGAGAGGCATTTGTGGCTACAATTCCCACCAAGGGTGGAGAGATTGATTCCATTCAACCCCATGCAGGAGATTTGCTCCATGGCCGGATTCAATATCAAGGCCCAGATTGGGGAATTGATGCTCGCTGCCAATTCATTGCAGCAAAGCAATTCCCATTGGTACCGGGATTACCACATGTTCATTCCCAAGACCTGGAAGACTTCATTGGACAAATTCATGGGCGACTACCAGGAGATTCCCAAGTCACTGGTAGATTCATATTACAGAGCGAAGCTGTGATTCAGCATTGGTGGAGCTGGGATTTCGATTCTGGCCAGGCACCGATTTGGATGCATTTATTCCACACTGGATTTGCATTGAGATTCTATGTTCATTGGATATCGCGATTTTGCCTGGTTCGATTTGCCACTTCATTTGTGATTCAGTTTTCGGCATTTGTGTGGAGGTACAGTTACAACATTACTGTAGATGACAGTTTACTTTTGGTTTGGATTCATCTATGACACCAATACATTGAGAGGACGTTTTCTGGTGATTCTGGAGGCGATACTCTTGGAACACATTCTGTCTGTGATTCGAGTCCACAATACATTCAACCACTTGTCCTTGTGCATTTCCCAGCATTGCAATTCTTTTGGTGATGATTAGGTCACCCGTTTTGCATAGACATTTTGCAGAGAGAAAAGATTTCAAGGCAGCTTGGCATTCTTTGGAATGCATTTGTGCTAGTGGAGTGTGGATTAATTCCACATTTTCCATTAATCCAAGGGGGCGTGCGAAAGTACACCATGCATTCCCACTTGGATGTAATTCATACTGATTACCATTGCTTGGCTCAAGATGACAAAGGTGCATTTGCTGCCTTGGTTGATTAGCAGAGATTAGTCTCTGATTTTCCCAGGTTGGTTGGAAAAAGAAAGCCTCAAACTCACACCAAAAACAAAACGAATCCTTCTTTATGGACACCTACGCAGATATGTTTTTTCAGCTCTTTCGGTGTGCCTTTCAATGTGACATTCGTGCGGCCGGCCAGGAGGGAAAGGCTCCCCAGGAGCACGAGGTCTACTTCGAGCACCGCTTCTGGCGAATTCGCTTCAACACTCAGCCCTCTGGCAACCAGCTCGGCCGCATTCCGTGATGCAACAAACGGTACGAGGCTTGAGGAAGAATCAAAAACCTGGACCTGTTCCGGGGGGGCAAATGGCGGGCCTATGTCGGCTTGTTGTTTGACTTCCCCCACCGGCACCCTGAACCTGCTGTTGCGAGCCGTTCGCAAGGGCATTCTTGATTTTCCGAGTGTCCCAAGCCGAGCCTCCGTTTTTCCCTGGCGTTTTCCAGAGGGATCCGGAAGGAAGTCATCTTTGAGGCCCCGAAGCTTCGACCCTCGAAACAAATCACCTTTATGCGCCAATCCCGTCAGACCCCGACCCGGAGGTTTTGTCTTCAAGTTTCGCACTGGAGCGGCCCAGCTTTGCACTCGCGCATCTTTAGACCCCAACTGGATGCATGGGCAGAGTCATGGGTGAGCCTTGCATACCACCAACAACTTGGCTTATCCGGCTAAGCCGGTACATTTGAGAGTTTTGAACATCTCTTCCCCGGTGTGTGTGTGTGTGTGTGTATGAGTTTTGGTTCGCATTTCAAAGGGCCTTCCAACCCATTGGGCTTTTCCGGCTTCCTCAAAAATAGTCTTCTTTTCTGGTGGTTTTGAGGGGAACCCCCCCTGTTTCAACACCAAAAAACCCTGGGAGGTTCAGTTTCAGGATGGGGTTTCCCTTGGAATTTCTCCGGCGTTTGCGGGTGTCCGGCACCGGTGAGGTACACGGACCTGGAGCCGGCCTGCGCGGATCGGGTGCTGTTGCGGGTGCTGCAGCTGCAGAGCTGGGCCGGCGAGACCTTCCAGAAGCCACCCGACCGATCCATCCCCAGTGGCTTGATGTCCCCCCCCTTTTTCTCCGACTTTTTTTTTGGGGGAAGCACTGGATTCCGCCCCGTGTTCCTCTTTTTTTTTTGGTTCCGAATTTAAAGTCAGCCAGGTCAACAAAAGGCCGATCCAGTTTTCTTTTTTTCCCATGGCCGCTGGGCATCTGAGCATTGGTTGAGAAGGTCGATTCGAAGGGAACAGGCCGGAGGTAGGCCATGGGTTTCCTGGAAAAGAAGACCAGGGTTGGAACGGGTCAGCCATGGGTTTCTTGGAAAGCACCGAAATTGGGCGAACCATCTGCAATTACCAGTTGTTGAAACCTTAGTGGGTACCGCGGATTAGCATCACCCTTGGGTTAACATTACCCTTTACCCTATGAAACGGATGGTTCGTTTTGGGTTTCAAGTAAATCGTAACCCCAGAAGATGGCTTTAACCGGTTGATGTTCATCGGGGGGATTCATCTTTAGAGGGAACACCCAGATGGGAGTATGAGGGTGGGGTCAACATGAGGGCTCGTCACAATAGGGGTCCCCTTTAGGTTGTCCAAGGGTTGTGGCATGTGCCAAAATCGGGATTTGGAGCCCAAAAAATAAGGATTTGGACCTGGAGTCTCCTAGCTCTCACTTAGCCCAGAGCAAATCGAGCTTTTGACCTTTAGATGATCCATAGTTGGCCCATCATTAGTCACGGCCCCAAGAGGCTAACCTTGTGTTTGTGGGTCCTTTGGGCGTTTGAGAATTACTTAGTAAGAAGTAAGAAGCTTATAACCGAGTTGCGAGATGACAGGCGTTGGTTGCAGAAAATGGGCAGGCCGTGTTTTTTTGGATTGTGTACCCTCTGAAACACGTGTCCCTTTGTGGACGTTCAACCATGGCAGTTTGATTACCTTCTACGTGTTTTTCTCTTGGAATCTGGAATGCTTGAGTTCTACAGAGAAATCATCTTCAAGATCAAAAGGGGGACCCTGGAAGATGTAGGAATCGGTTGCCTCAATTTGGGTATGTTCCAAATTGAACATGGAAACCAAGAGAAAGCCAAGCAAATGGGGTTCCTTTTGAGACACACCTCCAGTGCAGGATTCCACGCTAAAATGCTCATTCAGATGTCCGAAGAGTGTGCAAAGTCCCCTAAAAAGACACCAACTGGGTATGGATGATTTTACATTTATATGTTTCCCTTGTTCAATCTGCCCAAAAGGAAACCCACAGCGGATGGATAAACCTGTATCTCTTCCAGGACCCCCCCCCCCTCCCTTCAACTTCAACCAAAGACAGGAGCCCCTTTTGTTCCATGGAAATCCGCCGGGTCAATTCATTCAAAAACAGGATACCTTTTTATTCCGGCTACTTCAGCGGTGTCTTTTTTGGTTGTGGACAAATGCACAGCCCCTCAAAAAGCCGACATTCTTTTCACCCAATATATTACATAAATATATTATTAACCCCCCCAAAAAAAAAAATAAAATAAAAAGAAAAGAAAAGAAAAGAGAGTCCCACAACGCCACCAGCCAACAGTGCCTTCGAGTCCCGTTCCGTTGGACCTCTTTTGTTCGTTTTTGCCCGGCTGAAGCTGCAGGTTCAGCTGGAGCTCCGACCCGGGAGCTCCACCCGAGACGTGTCTCGGAGCAGAGTTCGGCGGAGGGTTGCGGTGGTGGAGGCGGAGGTTTTGGAGGCCCACAGCCCCCCCCCCCAACCCCCCACCCCCACCCCGAAAATGGCGGGCTTTCCTTCCTTAAAAGGGTTTGGGGTGGTTTGTCCCGTAAAATTGGCGGTTGTTTCTGTACACCATGGCTGAAACATGATTGGCGGCTTGAACGACACAGGGATCCCGAGTTTCCAGTCGCACCATGTTTCTTGACCTCACTTGAGTTTACTCTCGATCCCGAAACTTTCAGCTCAGGATCGGACTGGACACCGATGGTGACCGCCTCATCGACTCCTTCGAGATTGCCCAGTGGTCGCTGCCTGCGCAGGCGCTGCGGATCGATTCTGCCTCTTTCATGACGCGAGCGGTTCCACCGATCCGGGGGTAAAACGAGCGCTAGCCATGAAAAGGTCCATCCAATTCTTAATTCAGCTTTTTGAATTATAGTAACATTTGCGGAGCGATAGTTGTAACGTGCGGATCGAGATACTATTGGATAACCCTTCGGACTTGCCCCATACCATCAAAGTCACCCCTGCAGGAAACCAACGAAACCATTGTCTGACTTTAACCCTCAGAAGCAGGAGAATCCATTTTCCATTTGGGTTTTATCCCTTGGATACCATAACACAACGGAGTCACTGGGATGGTTTTGGAGTTGCCCAGTGGCATGTTTTCTGCATTCTTGGGCTGGTGTCTCGTCCCGCTTGGTTCCACATTGTTGGTTGGGTTTGGGGGCTGCTGGAAAAAGAGAGTTTTCATAGAAAAGTCAAAGAGTCCTTGGTCGGAAAATCGATCAGACCTCGAAAAGAGCCCTTCCCCGTTCCGATTCACCGATTCCAAGCGCAGGATGCTTGGGTGGGCATCGACTTGCTGCACCAGCCAGAGACTGTCTCACGCATGAGGCTAGGGTTTTGAAGGACGCCACCGGATTTCGTGCCGCATGTTTCACTTGGACCCTTCCTGTCGTGGTGCTTCCCGATTCCGTTTTTCCATGGGTCGTCCGACGCTCGTTTTTCAGAACTATGGGCGACCACTTCGCAGTCCCTTTTTGAGGGTCCCCCGACGGTGCCCCCCCCTTTGTGGTTGCTTTCAAAGGGAAATCAACATGAAAACCACCATTTTGGGGGAGTCCCCTAGAAAATGACGCACCATTTTTTATCAGAGAACTCTTGGTTGGTGGATTGGGAGCCGCTGGTTCTTGCAGAGCCCACCGGGAGCACGACCAGTGGCACCATCAGAGTCCCTCCCTTGGTGGACTCCCGAAGAAGATTCGGCTGACCAACCGCTGGGATGCCTTGTTCACGCAACATATGTATATATATATATAATTATTTGATATTCACATTCACAGATGCACCCAGGTGGGATTGCTTACTTTGTACTATAGGTAGGTACCCTTTGTTCGTTTGTGCGTGTATTGTGCCTAATTTCCGACCACCTTGTTGGACAAATGTTTGGTCGCCCAAGTGGATGTCGGTTTTATCTTGTCAATCTTCCCAACCCAAAAGGGCGCGTTCACCACCGCAAAGAATGATCTTCCCGGGTTCCTCTTCAAAAGCAGTCTAACGTTTTTCGGGTCCAACTCATACTCATACTTGGTGTCAAGCGTTTTTGTGATGGTCCGATGTCCGAAAGGTCCGGTGTCCAAGCAAATGAAGTGCCCAGAGGAGCGTTCCAAAGCTGGACCCCAACAACTTGTTTTTCTTGTTTTTGTTTGGCCTCGGACAGCGGAGCCGAAGCAAATAGAATCGGACATGAGCTTTCGCAAGCCCAAAGGTGTCAACTAAGGGCGGGTACTAAGCATGTGTGCTTATAATATGTCTCCTTTTGGGTGGTTTAAAGCAATTCAGGGGGGAGGGCTGGACATCGCCCAAAAGTGGGGGGGGGAGTTGCAGATTCTAGCGAGCTCACCCAAGAGATCTCACCCGCGAGGGTCTTGGAGAATTTTGATATTTCCAGCTTGGGCTTTGATCAAGTCACATCAAAGACCCGTTGACTTCCAGTTTAAACCCCTAGCTAAACAATTGAGGGATCAGAATGAGATTAAACACTGAATGATGTTGATGGACAGAAGTCTTTGACCCCCAGCATCCAAGAAACTGATGATGATGACGATGATGCATCAAAGGGGATCATAAAGAGATTCCCAGTTAAACCCCCTTTTTAACTGCTCAAAGGCTGACATCCAGCGGTTCTGTGTCACTCCTGGCCCGACCCGACATGCTTGCAGGTCCCGTGGCTTCCTGTTGCAGGGGGACCTGGCAGTGGCCATACGGTGGGAAGGCGACGGAAGGGAGACCATACCTATGTATGTGTATGATATATTTTTTGTTGTTCGACTATTTGTTTTTTGTTCATGTATTTATTTGTCAACAACAGGGAAGCCGTATTTTCAGTTGGAGCTGGTTCCATGCAATGGGACCCCAAAAAGGGGCTTCCAAAACCTGAGGGCCCTGAAAGCACAGGCTTCAGGGCTTGGACCATGCTCTTTTCGAGCATTGATCAACACCCCTCGGGCTTACGGGGCAGGTTTTGAAAGGACCTAAGTTCAGCTTAGGGATAGCGCATGGCAAGTGGAGTTGAATTTGGGTTTGGAGTGGGGAGGCCCCTTCAATGCTCAAACCACCAGCGGGACATGGAGAAACAAGTTGCTTCATTTGGCTTGTCTCCAACTAGCGACCCCCGTCCTGCACCATGGACTTTGGTGTCCTTTTTGCTTTCCTTGTAGAGCAAACCCACATGTGACCAAAATCCACCCTGGACACTCTTGCTGAAACTTGAGGTGGACAATGGGGGGTGTGCCAACAAAACCACGGTTCCGTGGATGGTTCAGGGGAAACCCAAACACCCGCTTGCAGCTTGCAGTTTGCAGTTCCGTGTTTTTGGGCAACACCCAAACATTTGAGATGTTGAGCATGTCCGACAGGGAATTATGTTTGCTCCGGAAACTGATGGCATAGAGCTTCGAACAAATAAATGCAACCCATAATATGTGTTGCTGATGTACTAACACACTTGGGAAGTTGTTGTTTGAGAGCTCCACTTTTCATGGCCAACTGGGCTTTAAGTTGCCACGTTCTGTACGGGAAACCCGTTGAAACCACTTGGGTATCACCGTGGGCCTGCGCAGGCAACGTGGATGATTTGGACCTGTCGGTGATCGGCCCAGGAGGGTGGGGGAGAGGTGCTAAATGCGGGTGTCTGTTTGTAGGGGATCCCAAAATTGGTTGTGTCCTTTCTTCCCAGAATTAGCTCCCCCTTTTTGCTTTGTTGCTTTTTTGGGGTGTCTTTGTTTTCCACTAACCAGGCAAAAAGATACTTTTTTGCTGGGGTTCTAATTCCAGCCTAGCTTTTGGTTTCCCTTTAACACCGCAAACAAGGGCTGCCCCAAAGAATGAACCCGCAAATGGCGAGAGGTTCAGTCGCCCGAATCAAGTTCTTGACTATTTTGGACCACCTTACCAAGATTGGAGTGACTCAGATTTGGCGTCCTTTTTAAGGGGACCCTCGAAAATAGTGGTTTCCTTTTGGTTTCCCTTTAGCACCACCAAACATTGGGTACCAGCTCCAAAAAATTGGGTACCCCCAATTCTGAACAACCTAAACCTTGGGAAAGAGGGTACAAGTGGTCAAATGCAAAGGGATCCCCTTTGGATGGCTTTTGTTGGGAAACCAGCATCTTGGAAGACATTCTCATGGGCATAAATGTCGACTTGTTGTTTTTATCCTTTGGTGGACGTGAACGATACCTGGGCATCTATGCCCACAACCTAGATGCTTGTTGCACAGGTGTTGTGTTTGCAAATTATTCGATTGAACTTAAAGAAGAGGAGCTTCCTTCAGTGGGCTGGTTGTGGGTTTCATGTAATTTAATCAGGAGAGTCAAACGCTAGAGAAATTGCCCACCGGGGTCCTTAGCACGTACATCGGTCTCTCTTTTTTTGATTTGATACCCCATTGTGTGGTAAACATATATCCTTTGGGAACCAAAAGGAAAACCGTTTGTCCGTCTTGGGGGGCCTCCTAAGATTCTATGAAAATGACCGCCCCAAATCCACAGTGCGTTTGGTACCCCATTTTGTGGTAAACATATCCTTTGGAAACCAAAAGCAAAACCGTTTGTCCGTCTTGGGGGGCCTCCTAAACTCCTAAACTTCTAAAAAAAAGACCGCCCCAACTCCACCTTTTCGATCGCGCAGGCTCGATGTACGACGATTTGAACCTCACCGAGGCGGAGATCCGCGTCACGGACTTCGGGAGCTACGTGGTGGCCTGCTACCCCGGCCCCTCGATAGGATGGGCGGACAACGGAACGGGAACAATGGAGGTTTTCCTTCTGGTTCCCCTTCAAACCACGAAGAAAGGGGTACTGAATGAGTGTCCTTTGGTGGGGTAGCAAGGTTGGTCGCCATGTTGATTCGTGAGGATTCCTTTGGTGATCTTTTTGTTTTTTCTCGGAATCCTGAGTGAGTGACCAAGCGCGCAGCTGTATATTGCCAGGCCATTGACAGTTTTTGAGGGTACCCCTTCCGTGTTGGTTTCAAAGGGAAAACCAACTGATTTATGGCCGAGAGAATCTGCACGAACCTTCATCTACGGAACCGGTTGATGAAGATTCCTTTGTCGCACGTGCAGACTGCGTGTGGATGATGGATGGTTTCATTCATCAACCAAAACGTCATCGTTGTTGAGAAGCTTTCGACGACCAAAACCCAAGGAAACAACTTGTTTTGGTTACCTTTGGTTTCCCTTCAATTGCTCGGGACCCAAATTTGTTCCTTGCCCATCGTTGGAGCAACCTTGATTCGCTGAGAAATTCCTTTGAACGGAATCCCCAAGCCATGTGAATCTCCTAGACTCGGGGGACCCTCTTTCCCAGACTCGTGGAACTGCCGGTTCAAAAGGAAAGTCTTCCAAAACCCTCTCCTGTCAGCTTCTTTTGGAGCTCATCCTCGGGATGTGGACCTTTTTGCTTGGTAGAAATTGCTAACCCCCAAACACACCACCCCAAACACACCTTTAAAATAGACTTGAGTCGTTCCTAGAAACTGCCTGTTTGGTGGCTCATCTTGGGAGGAATGTTTGGGACACCTTTTTCCGGACATTTGGGGCCACTTCTTTTTCGGACATTTTGAGGACATCCTTTCTATAGGCAGGACACGTTCTTTTTGGTTCGCGACTGGTGAATCCAGCGAAGAGCAAGATTCAAGGCTTGCTTGCCCACTCGCCCTTACCGGACGTCGACCGGATTTGTTGGAATATGTTTGGGATATTGGGACATGTTTTTTTTGATGGGCCACCATGATTCGGATCCTGTGGGAACGCCATTTGTGGATGGATATTTGGACGGGACCTCACCTTTTTCAGAATACTTGGATGGGATGCGGTATTTCTTCGGATGGGACCCATTCCTTCCATTTGCTTAAGATGTAGGACTTGTTGATGTTCAAGGTCGGAATCATGTTTGAATTGGGTTTCTCTTCCAAGGGTCTTAAGCAAATGGAGGATTCTTTTCTCACAAACATGAAACCAAAGCAGTCCTGGACCGGAAGACCATTTTCCAGCCGGTCATGTTAAACCCGAGAAAACCTCACGTGAGTTGATGGGCCAAAAGCAGGTCTCAACTGTTTGCTTCCCTTACGGACCCCTGGCTTCATCCCCCGAAAGGACGAGCCAGCCAAATGGCAAGGTCGAAACCCACAAGGAACCCACAAGGAACCCAGGTCAAATTGAACGGAACTCACAAGGAAAAGAGCCATTGTGTCTTGATTGCTACTGGGTTGGATCTTTAGATTTTAAGTTGTTGGGAAAGGTTTTGCAGTGAACCCATAAAAAGTTAAGCTTTTTGCAGAGGGGTCAACAGCAACCAAGGTGTGGGTTCACCCTCAATCCCTACTTACCGGCAAACTCCTCACCCTTACCGGACGTCAAACAGGTTTGTGGGAATCTGTTTGGGAGGTTGGGATGGGGAATTTCTTTGGAATGCTTCGGATCCTTACGGGACACCAGTTTTGGATGGATGTGAGAATGGGACCCCATCTTTTTCAGAATACTTGGATTTGGTTGGGATGCGGTATGTCTTCCGATTAGACAACTTGTCTTCCGATCAGTTCCGGATCGGTTTACTTCGGGTTCCAAATTCGATTGGACCAAGGAGACGGATGCACCACCCCGGTGCTGGGCGCGCAGTTTGTGCTGGCCACGCCTGGCAGGTACAACGTGGCAGCCGGGGGCCCCAGAGAAGGTGCCAACGTGTGTCCAAGGGGATAAGTTAAGACGGAAAATGACATGGGGATAATCATAAGAGGATAATTATAAGGGGATTAAAAATAATAAGGGGATAATACATAATAAGGGGATAGTATTCAAAGCATTTTTATGGTAATTGCGAGTTGTTTACCCCTAGAATGATGACTGAACTTGGTTTCAAGCATCCCGACTCCTTGCATCCCGGACTCCTTGTTTCCTCATTTTGGGCCGTACATTGACCCTTTTCGACTTGTCGAGGGAACCAACAACCGACATGTTTTAAGGGGCACACTAAATGGTGCTGTTGTGTCAAGTGTACCCACCTTCAGTTCAATTGAGTAGACCCGCATGAACAGGAAACTGACAGGAAGCCACAGACAAGCATGTTGCAACCCACAAAAAATCGCGATTGTTGTTTCAGGGTTAGGTCCACAGTGCATGTGTGTTTATATGGGCGGCTCGTCCTTTGGTCCGTCCCTTAAAAACCGCCAAAGAAGGTGTACTTCCAAAAGCGACATCTCATGTGTTGTTTGAATACTTATTGTTATGCGGTGCTGATCTTTGATTGTGCACACACACATATGCATATGTATACATATATATATATATACATATGAATATATATATATATATAGCACCGAGGTCAGCAAGTCCCACCCCCCCTGTCAATGGCTTAGGTCTACAGGCGAGGCATGAACACGGCCGCTGACTTGCAGATCTCTGCGCACGTGCGCCTCTGCGGAGAGGCGCGGAAAGGGAAAGAAAACTCACGCGGAGGTTGACCGATATTGCGGCGGGTCGAAAATAGCTGCCCCCAAAAATGGAAACATGGAGAGCTGCTCCAAAATAGTTGCCCCAAAATAGCTGCCCATTATTGAAGTGGGTCAAAAATAGGCAAATGGACACATATCTGGCGAATGGGACATTTGGCAAATGGGTCCCCCCCTGGCAAATGGACATCTAGATAAACATGAGTTACCCTGGCAAAGAAAAACATGGGCATAAATTTTGAGCCATCCCCATATTGCTCAAGTTTCCAGGGTTTGGTTCCGTGGTTGTTCTGCCTACTCTATGGCGAGCTCACCGATTTGGACCGAACAAATGAGCTCAACTGGACGTAGGTCTTGTACTTGGAGATCCATTTCTTGTTTCGTCTTCTGCGAGTTTCGGGTGGATTCTCTGTAGAGCCACGTGCTCAAAACCGATTCGGGTAGATGAAGCTTAAGGGATAGTCCCAGCCATAAAATTCTGGGTCAACCATGCTACCACGTTTTGATTGTGACTCAAGTATGGCCCCTGGCCATCTGAGGCTTTCCAAGGGGACATGTCTTATGAGACTCAGCTTACACCCAGCCAGTTCCTGGGCTCCGACAGAGGGAGGGAAGCGGACAGGCGGGTCATGGGAGTCTTTCGAGATCTAGCTATCTAGTCGGCTTGAATGGTTTTAGGGTGCTTGTAAGATCATAATGGGAAGCAAGCCAGTTAGGAGTTTGCGGATGTGTGCAGGTCCATTCTGCCATGCCTGAGCCTTGAAACTGTCCTATAGCGAATCGGTTGCGGCTTTTTTCCCGATGGGGCTCGAAGCCTCTCAGGAGCTGGAGTACCACCTGACCTTGGCAGCGGAGGATCAGAATGACACGATCGTGTCCGGTCTGCGCGCTCCAGCTGCAACAAACCTGGACCAGCGGCTTCACCAAACCTGGACCAACGGCTTAGGGGGGCTCCCAGACCCTGAAACCTCTTGAACTTCTCACTTCCCGAGTTCCTGAACTGGATGCGAGTTGTTTGGGAAGGCGGCTTTTGGTGGCAAACAAAAAAAATAGAACTTGGGCCAACTCGTTAGATGTTTCGCCATCCATCCTGCTGAGCCTCGTTTGCCTTCTAGTTTTGCCCAGTCAACCGCTAACTGGTCCTGGAAGCCTATATACGAGATTCCTGCCAAACCATCCAACCATCGGGTCTGTATTGCAACGCTTGCCCTTTCTCATGCCGTGACCCGCACATTTGCTGGTTGAAATCTCCAAATGTGTGCCAACTGTGCCTATTGGTTGAGTATGTAGACTGATTGTTGCTCATGCCCTAAGACTTCAACTACCAGTACAACCATGGGGGTTGAAGTAGCCACCGTTCTTGACCTTGCCGGAGTCTCATCTGATTTCGGCCGCCCTCCACGCGCTCTTTGTGCTTCGCTTCGCGTCGCTTCGCTTCGCTACACCCCGAGGTGTGCCATTCACCGGGTGCCATCGCCAGCTCCGCAGCAAAGTGGACAACCTGCGGAACTGGCAACTCACTTATGGCTTGGCTTTGGAGCAAATTTGGGGTCAGCAAACCGTTTTCATTTTTTCAGATTGTACGATTTCTTAGAAATTCATATCACTTGCAACCAAACAGAATCCACCTGATCTGAGCTGTTGGTTTCCCCTTTCGGGCAATCGGTTCACTGGCCCCACGAGGTAATCTCTTTGTATTTCCTTCCATTTGGTTCAGAATATGTTTTTCCCCTGTTGGTTTTAAAGGGAATCTATCACTACTGGAAATATGTCTTCTTTGTCCAAGGGGACTTCAGCAAATGAAGGTTTCTGGTCCTGGGGCAGAGGCAAAGCTCGGTCTTCGACGGGGGCAACTCGGAGGCCACCATGTGGCCCCTCGGCGGGAAGCGGGAAGCGGAGAGAAGCGAGGGCCCGGCGCCAGGCAAAATGGCAGGAAGCCTCAAGTTAAAATGGCTGGAAACCTCCAGTCCCCCAGCTAGGTGCCCGCTCTCTCCACCCACTTTTTTGGTTGGGAGGGCTGCCCTAAAATAGATTACAGGAAAAAAAAGGTACCCTTATTCTAGCCTCTCTACTGGAGGACCTAGGAATTAGGAGTGGACCCCCAAAGATCTCGAAGGGTTTTTGGCCGGGTGTATGTGCGATGTGCTCCGTAGGGTTCCGGGTTTCCCCCCGGTTGAAATTTGAAGAGGGCAAACCAAAGATCCGAAACGCCGCCACCTTAAAGGGCAGCACCGCCTGACACCGAAACGAGTTGCCAAAGGCCAACACGGCCCATGATTCATGTGGACCCATTTTGAGATTGGTCCGCTCATGGTAAACGTCAAGCGCCTCAACATGGTTGTTTGTTATCCTCCCATTGTCGAGTTGCCCTTTAGTTGATCAGGGATCCCTCAACTTTTTTTTATTTGCACCTGCCAAAGTGGCATCGTCTTTGGAGCCCAGTAGTAAAGCGTATCCTTTACCGTCCCTCCCACTATGGCACCTGACAGGGGGTCCCTACAAGAGGAAAGTGATCTTCCAGGTTCCCTCCAGGTGCCATGTTAGTGGACGGGAGGGCAGCGAAATCCAGTGGCTCTTGTTGGATTGGCTCGAAAATTGAAGCTCCGTCCTTGAGGGCAAATGGGAAGCTACCCCATGACCAGTGCAAACCAATTGGAGGGAAGCTGACACAACCGCAAACATAATGGCTCCCCTTTTTATAGTTTCTCTTGGCCTCCAACCTTTTTCTGGGTCCCAAAGGCAACATGGGTGTGTCTGTCTTTGAGGGTACCCAGTTTTTGTGTCCAAAAAGGAATGCCAAAGGAGAATCACAATTATGTGGGTCCCCCCTTTTAAAAGACACCTTGCGGCATTCGTGTTTAAGCCACGACGTGCTGATAGCTCGACACGATTGAGGTACATGGCGGACACGGATGAGCGCCTTGGCTATGCGAGGCAAGGTATCCGGCTTATGGTCCATTTGCGAGGGGCGAAAATGTCACACGACAACCAGAGGGCTCCGAAAAAGCCTGTCTTTGTTTGAAAGCTTTTGCTTTTCGCAAATGGGAATGAGCCTTCCTTCAAGAACTCAGTACTGGTGGGGGGGGTTGAGGAGGATTCTTTCAAATACCCTAAGCACACGCAAGAAGCGGGTTCCAGTCCTATTTCACTGATTGCAACTGGGAGGCCCTTTTTTGAAGCCCAGGTATCGTGGAACTCACTGGCTTTGGCCCCTTTGCACATTCTCCTGGGACATTCTGGTGGTTCCATGGCAACTTGGGGAGGGTGATACAAGGGGCAACGAATGGCACGCATGATTGTCTTGCAGGCATGACTTAGTTTAGTTTCAAAGTCACCGACAAATTGAATTGGCATGTTACCGACGTCTAAATCCATATTTGACACAATATGGGCTTGTTTCAGAGCGATTCCGAACAATCGGTTGTTCCCCTTTGGAAGACACCCCAAATAGGTATGCGACCATGCATTTCGAGAGTCGGAACCACTACAAGTGGTTGGACGTGACTCCCCCAATGGTGATGTGGGTGTTTCTGGAAATAGGGCTCCCCTTTTGGGATACTTGAACGAGGAAACCAAAAAGGAAACTCCAACCACTAGGGGTTCATGTCCCATTTCGGGTCCAAGGTCAAAAACATCTACGTCAGAACCCCACCAAAGCGGAGGCCCTTGGGGCCCCAGGTCCTTTCACCCCCAAACCCCCGGCTTCGGAGTTCGAGTCGCCAACCATTGAAAAAAAACCCAAACCTCGTAGCCAACCCACAAGGCCAAACCCCCAAACCCCCAACCCTTTGGAGGTAAGGATTTCTGGTTGCCTCCCAATGGTGGCAAGTGCCTCGCCATGGGTATGGCGTGCCTCACCAAGCGCACTGGGAGAGCTTCGCTCCGTTTCAAGATCCCCCAACCCTTTTTCTGACCCCCAAACCCCCCCAAACGTCACCAACCAACCCACCAGGCCACCGGGGGGCCACCGGGCCGCTAGGGCCACCAACCCTTTTAAAAAGCCCTCCCCCTCCCCCCCCGTCCCTCCTCAGTAAGCAACCGAGGGCCACCGAAAAACCCGTTGCCACCCCCCCAAAAAAAAAACGCCGTGAGGACCACCTGCATGGAGACGGGGGGCATGGACTTGAGCAGTGACCCGAAGCCCTGGTGGCGGATGAGCCTGGAGCGCACGCAGCTGCTGCGCCTCGGTGGCAAGTGGGCGTTTTTTTTTTGGGGATGGGTTTGAAAGGAAAACGGGAAACACATGCTTCTGTATCCCCCCAAGCACTGCTTTTTGGGCAGTACTTCGGATTTTGAACTGTTGGACCTGGGAAAAAGCAGTTGGAGAGTACTGGTGAGGTTTAAACGCTGCCTGGTCTGCCCGCCATGATGAATTGGTTTGGTTGTTGGCCTTGCTCCGTGCACCAAAGTGAAGCCCACTTGGAGGATACCACTCCTCAATTCGGCACATCCCGATTTAGGTTGGGGTACACATTCAGCTGGACCCTTTCACCCACTTGAGTGACTTAGATCACGAGATAATCATGAGACCAGTTTCAAGTTTCAGGAGCGATTCTGAATCAGTGGGTACCAAATTAGTATTTCGATAGCAAAGGAAACCGAATGGATATGTTTTCTGATCTTTCCAGACCCGTAGCCATTTTGGCTCAAGCTGTGAGGGCGTCTGTGCTCAGCAAACAGAGGAGTCTGCCGCGCAATCGCTCAGGTGTATCGAGGTACGCTTCCTCGGATCCTCTTCACGCATCCGGGAATCCCCGCCCAGGTGAGGTTGTGGAGCTCGACGCTAACCCCTCACGCACCAGCCAAAATGGTTCAGAGCCGCGTCGTGCCACGCGAGTTTTGAGCTTTGCTACGCTGGTTTCGGCAGCTGCCATTGTGCGCGAAATTGGTCCTGCCAAACCAACACAGCCCATCGACGTGCGCCATGGGTTGCTGCCTTTCGCTAACGGGAAGCCTCGTTCAGCTGCCCCGACATTCTGGCATTTTGCCACCACTGCACTTTGGGGCGATTTTGAGAAACGTATCACGCCATTTGTGCCATCACCTGACCAAGCATTGGCTTTGCTAAGCCATGGCCCGTCCCCTCCTGGGGATTTTTCTCACGGTGACAGTGGTGATGATGGTGAAAACAACTATGGAGGCAGTGACGCCCATCAATGGAACAATTTCGACTATCATCATGAATTAGTCGCGGGACCCACAACAACTGGACATGAGCTGCAAATGAAGCCACTTGCTGCGGGTTTCAACACTTTTCATTGCTTCACTTGGATGCAAGAAGAGTCTTACTGTCTTACTGCTTTGCTTTGACCCAGGCGCCCGTCCAATCATTACCCATTGACAAGTATGATGTGCACACACACGCGACGCTTATGGTGGGCTTCCTCCTTTTTGGTATGGGTTCAAAGCAGGCGGAGTAGAGTTCTATGTCTCTGCCAATAGGCCAGCCGCGGTGGGAGCATGTTCTGGCACCCTTCTGACCCACAAGCCCCACTTTTCCTCAGGCTTCACAGCTGGGCTTGCTCTAGATCTGCCAACTTTCCGATCAAGCTAGGAAAGCTGGCACGGCACACAGCGGGCAGTTTACGCGCACCATGCTCAACGGCTTTGTTTTCTTTGCTGTGTCTGGCGGCACCGTGGCACATGGGATGCACCTTCTCGTGCGTTTGGCGCACTCCCCAAGTTTACGCCCATGGGCACGTGCGATTGAACAGTAGCGTTTGCTTGCTGCTGGAGTTTACTGGATTTTATGCATGATGGTACTGGTTTACGCCACATACTTTCAAGTTGTTCATGGACATCTGACATCTTTTCGATCGCTTGTGTGAGTGACGGTTTCTACATCGGTGCAGGACCAAGACATGCTATTGGATCGCGCATGTATTCAAGACTTATGTGGCTTACGTTTGGTCGGGCGCGCAGTAGCACTAACATGACGCCCTTTTACCCCTTTTTTGGGGGAGGGCTCCGCTACTAAAATAGACTACAGCAAAAAGGGTACCCTTATCTAACCTCTCTACTGGAGGACCTAGTTGTTTCCAGTTTTCGTAGGGACCCCACACCCAGGCAGGGCATTTGGCTGGCGGGTCTGCCGGGCAGCGGCGTGGCGGAGATGGCGGACATCTTCGTGTCTCCGAGCACCACGAGTGACGTGTCGGCGGTAGTGGACCTCGACAGCTACAACGGCCAGAGCCTGAAGCTGCAGAGATGTGGGTCGACTGTTTCATGTTTTTGTTATTTGTTCTGTTCTTTTTTGGGGGGGCAGGGTGAAACTTGTTGTTTGTTCTTTTGTTTGGGGCGGGAGCAGAGGCCATGGACTGTAAACTTTTTGGCACACAGTTTGAGTGGCAAAGCAAAAGTTTACGTTTTCTTTGGCCAGTCCACTCAGGAAGGGAGTATGGGTCGGGGGGACTTTTGAGTCTTGCCTTTGGGTTTTGAGGGGCACTGGCCATGAACAGCAACTATTCTAGGGGACACTTCCCCATTCCAGGGATCCTTCTTTCCAGAAAACCATCAACCCCTAGAACTACGGGATATGTTGCGTACGCCAATGAAATGGCAGGCTCGAGTGCCTCACAGTGGGAGGAAGTGGATTTGGAGCTGGTCGATTGGCAGTGTGGTCTTGGGTGGCATAATTCACCTGAGTCACAATCAAAACCCGGCTACATGAAGGTTTGTCAGGGGCAGTCCCAGCCAAAAATAGTTGACGCCGCCTTCTTAATTCCTTATATGGTTCTGGGTAGACCATTCTTACCGGGTTTTGATTGTGACTCACCTGGAGAATGAAGAAGGGACCCCCGGAAGTAGAGTTTCTGTTTGTTGTTGCGGGAGAGAAAGGTGCCATCCGACTCAGGGAGGTAGGCAACAAAACTGCACGCGTGCAATACCTTAAGGTTTTTTTGTTGGGCTGACCGGCGTTTAAATGGAAGGGGCAGAAGCAAGCCAAGTCTCATGTCAAGCCCGGGTAAATCTTATAGGGGCTTGCTTCCCCGAAAGATCCCCTGTGTGGAACACTCACGAAGAAGCCAGGGGGATCTTCATCTTACTTCCCAGTGCTTTTGGGTTCCTTATCCTGTCTTCAGGAACACCAAATATAAAATCAGGGTGTGCATGCTCTTCCCCAAGTTTGCGTCGGGAAGCCGAGTGTCCACCTCAAGGTTCTGAGTTATCTGAGGCAAGACATTTGAGTCTCTCTTGAAATAGGAATCGCAGCCCCCAAAGTCTTTTTGGCGGTTTCCCTTCAAGCCAACCCAAAGGGAACCAAGCCTCAAACAAAACGCGCTCACACACACATCAAGCGGTGGCTTCTCCTACTATAGTGGTAAATGGAAGCACTGGGCTGATTCGGGGAAAGGTTCGTGTCTTGTCACCCTACTCTTGTTGGACAGATCCTAAACATAGCTGTTGGGAAGAACGGGGAGAGGCTCAAAAAAAACGCGCCCCAGACTTTGAACAGGACCCTAGGGGTCAAGAAGCCTGGGGAGAAAAGAAGGCCAATCAAGGCTTGAATACGGCCAAGCAAGGCCTTACCGGGATAGTAGGGTCTTAAGTATCCTTGGTGATGGTTACTCACATGGGGATTCTCGTTGTGAATTGTTCTGATTTGTGCCGAATACTTCGGATTTACAGTGGATCTTGCCTTTTTGAGTGCGCTGGCGAATGTTCCGATCCCGACTCCCGATCCTTACCTTTTTGGGGCCCGGGCGCAAGCGCCTGCCAAACCATTTGTTATTCCGTGGCAGAGGATTTTCTACGTCTACAACGAGACCACGCGCTATTGCTACCGAGTGACTGTTGGACAAGACATTGAGGCCGGGCCTTGGAAGCCGATGGGTCCTTTGGCTCCTGAAACCATCCAAACAGCATCCCTCAAACTGGGCTCGTCAAAGGCAGTCCTGAATCCTTGGTTTGGGTTGCGAAAGCGGGCCCCTTTGTAGTCGTTCTCCAATAACGGGATGAATTGGGATTGACCAACACTCCATGTGCCATTTTGATCAGCCCACGCTTCTGATGATCTGATGAAAGCACCCCTGTGAATGCTAGATTCAGATTAAGCTGAAGCTAACATTGCAGGTGTTCATCTTCCTTCCTTTGGGATTTGTTTGACCACAACGGTGCACCAATGGTTTTTATGGTCAACACAATCAGACTTATGGGAAAATCCACCATAGTTATCAGAAAAACTGGGCCTATATGTCACTTGGCGGGGACAAGTCCGCCTTTCAGAAAAAAGGCAGGGGTGCTGTTTGAATTGTTTGGGGGGAATCAACCAAAGGTGTCAGGAAAAGTCCGTGTTACAGGAGGCGTTTAGACCGAAGTTTTAAACCGATCTACAGGACGACGGTCAGAAACGGGACAAAACCATTGGAATTGCAGTGTTTGGCATTTGTAGTTTGATAAATTCGGCTTGCCCCGAACAGGTGGTGCTTAGTCTTCCCTGGCTGTGTTTGACCATGGTGCATCAAAGGGTGTGACTCTGGAAAAATCCGGTCTGGAAGAAAAAGGGGACCAACAGAATAAGCGGCGTTTAAACATATTCGAGAGCTGTTTAAAAAGAACAAAAACTGGGTGGAATGGAAGCACCACCGACACGAAGATACCTTCATTGATGTGACTATGTTAGTCTGAACCCCATGCCACAATTGCCCTATGGGCAAATCGTCATAGGACTTTGGCATTCGTCGCAGACTAAGCCGCCTGTTAGGAAGACACCTCCATCTAGTCTAGTCTTTCTCCCTTGGGTGGGTGGGTGTGACCATAAAGGTCCCCCAAAGAGTCTGGTGCCGACGAGTGACTATCGGATTGTGTCTCTAAATCCATGGTTGTGAATCTTCTCGTGCCCCGCAAGCAGGTGGTTACCCTTTGGTTTCCTATCTCAAACAATCCAGAAAGGGTCCCCTCAGAAAGATGACAGGCCCATACGGGTCATTCCCATCGACCTAGGAAGACATCTTGTCCTCCTCCTCCGCTTGCAACGCTCTGAACTTCCCGGACGCCGCGTCCTCCAACTACTTCCTCATCGGCAGCTACAGCCAAACCAACGAGAACATGCAGAGCTTCGCGCCGCGGCGGTGTGGCTGTCCTTGTTGCACCAAGACCCCTGGAAAAGCTCGGGGGAAATTTGGGCGTGGCTCAATTTGTTTAAGAGGTATGGTTACGCAGCTGTTCGTCTTTGGTTCCATTTAAGAAAGGTGCAATTTAGGTACATGATTTGGAGCCACAGCCATATGTTTAGTGTCAGATTCCCTTTAAACCCAAGAGGGGAGTATCAACCGTCGATCCTTTCACGAACCCACTTCATCCCGCCGGAGTTGGAGGAGGAATTTCTTGGGGAAGTGGACCCCTTTGGTTTTTGGGGTTCCGAACAGCTCAAAGCTATGGGTGGAGCCTGACTCGGTGGCTCGGATACGTGGGATTTGAAGCCCTGGTTCTTGTGGAGTGATGGGGTTTCCGACACCCAACCCTCCAAGCCTTCAATCCAAACCAGGGGGTGAAGCATGTCGCGATGCCATCAGATGGCTCCAGTTGTTGTTTTTCTTGGGGGGGTCGAGAGCTCGGCTACAGCCGAAGAGGGGTTCTAACTGGGCCTCAAATCCGTGTGTGTTTCAAATACAAAGGCATGTGAATATTATGCTGGGGTGTGGGCCTTGGGGGCTAAAGTCAAATTATGTGTGCAGGTGTTTGGGGTGGTGCGAGGTCTGTAGACTGGCCTTTCTTTTTCCGGAACTTCTTCAAATGTGTTGGTTTCTCATCAGTTGCCACCGCTGGCATAATGCATTGCAATGAACTCCAGCTCAAAAGAAGAACATGTTAAGTCAATCCTCCTTACAAAACAACTGGCAAAGAGACGGCCGCTTGAACAAACCACGCGGAAAAAAACGGGAAAAGCACCTCACACAAAGGAAGGCGCGCCAAGACGTGTGTAAGCCCCGGGGATAAGCCTTCCGTTGCCGAGGAGAACGGGGTGACCTGCAGCAAGGGCACCCTGCCGCAGCGCCGAGCCGTGCTGCACACCGCGCTGCGCGCGGATCTGCAGAGCCCCACGGTGACGGTGGCGGAGGCGTGGGGAAGTGGCTGGCCCATTTGGTGAAAAAATGCACTTTCAGCATTTTTTTTGGGTTTGGACCATTTCGGTGGCAAACAAAGGAAACCAACAGCATAACCACCAATTTAGTGGGTCTCCCAGAAAAGGCCCTAAATATATATATATATATATATCATATCCAGAAAAAAAAGGGGAAACAAAAACGAGAAAAAAAAAACATAACCCAACATACCACAGAGCACACAAAGCCCTTCTCAGGCATTCCCGTGTCTTCAGGTACTCAATGCAGCGCAATCAACCAGTCCCAACCTAAAGGGAGAAACCTCTCAGTCACTTTCGAATCCACTCCTGAAGCTCTTTGGTCCCAAATGGGGTCCAATTGTCTTTAATGCAACCTGTTTGCACCTTTCGGGGTCACTGACTCGGAATGGGTCTGATCCTCGATCGCCAGGTGAGTCCGTGCCTCTACGAGGCCACGCTACATGTGCCCTTGGACACCGTCCTGCAGCAGGGCACCTTGTGTGCGGAGAATGTGCCCATCGGCATCATGCTGGACCATCTCTTGGGCGGCTTGGGGCTCGCTTGGGGGAAGGGGCAGGGGGACATCGAAAGAATCGGCTGAAACAACGAGCTTGGTTGTCTGAAAAGCAGGGTATGTATACAAGGCCCCGAAATCTGGAAAGAGGGCCCCTTCTATAGGACTGTTGTCCAAAGCCCTATGGAATGTTGGAAGGGTAGAGATTGGCCCCGTCCATGCGCAAAGGGCAAGTCGACTTTCCAGCCTCAAACTCAAAACCGCGAACGCGGTGGGAGTCGTAATTGTGATGGACGCCAAGGAAGCCGTTCGGCATGGAATACTCACTTGATGAGTTCATGCACTTCATACTTCTTGGGAAGACCATCTCAATTGCAAGCAAAAAGTCCAGACTTGTTATGCCAATCCAGCTGGGAAGTGAGAATAGCTTTTGAAACCGCCAAAGGAACCACCGTGCCTTTGACATGAAAGCCTGCGCAACGTGAGGAGATAAACAAGTTATTGCCGGTGACGCATGCATGCCCCACAAGCTCTCTTTTCTGACGGCTCATGCGGGTTTGTCTCAACAAGGAGGGGTGGAACAGTGGAACCCCAGCAGAAAGCTTGTTGTTGTTCCCTTGTTTTCTCTTAGCATCCTGAAACAAAGGAAACCGTGCCTGAGAACTAAGCCCACGAGTGCCCCCGGAACCTCGGAAATTTGGGGGACCTGCCTGGAACCTGCCGGCCGCAGGACCCCGAGAAGCCCCCGCAGACGCGGGCGTGCATGCAGGACCGGGGCAATGCGGGTCAACCATTCTTGGGGTCGATTGCCATGTTCAACCATCGTTCTTGTCAAACAGCGAGTCAAACACCAGCCTTCGAATTGCCAGGTGTTTCAACCATGGGTATTTTCAAGAAGCCAGCAGTTCCTTGGTGTTTGGTGGTTTTCTGGAAAGAAGGATGCCTGCAAAGAATGGGGAGGGTATCCCTATAAGAAACTATGCACAAACAGGATCCTTATGAGTATTATGTTTTGGAAGGAATAGTTCCGGACCAAATTCTACCAGCCTGTACTTAGATGGGCCACTCAAATGTTGCAAAGTCATGACCATTCAAAGGCTCGTGAAACCGGTAAAGCCCCTTTTTTTTCCATGCAAAGAACATCAATCCTTCAGAGTGGCATGCCATATTTTGCGATACAGCCATATGAATCCATGAGGAAAATACGTCTTAAATGTGCCATCGTCAAATTCGCCATCAATGAGCCCTTCCCCTCTTTCTTTTTGCATTGTTAAAAAGGGGCTGCCAATGCCCAGTTGTCGGGTGGCATACAATTTTGTGTTCTGTTTGGTGGGTTTTCCCACGAAATGGTCAGAACAAAAAGCATGCATCCTCTCTTTTTCGACCGGGGCAAGGGACAGTCCCAGCCTTAAACAGTCCACACTTCTAATACATGGTTTTGGGTGGGTGTCTGTAGTGCCAGGGTTTGAGTCTCTTGATTTGTCAGAATGTCACTGGCCCATGTCATCCCAAGGAGAGCCGGGGCTCCACAGCAGCTTTGGCAGATTGGTGCCGAGGTTTCGATGCTTCTTTTTCGAAACCTGAGGTTTGGTCGGTCATTTAATTAGGTCACTGCGGACGGGATAAACTACGCTAGATATTTCTGGTTTTGTCTATAACTTTAGGGTTAGGGACATGGAACTGGAATATCAACCAGAAAAGCCGCAGGAGCTCCAACTTGTCCACGTCTGAGGGAAACAAACATGGAAGACAGGCAGTCTCCTGCCCAACTCTTTGCGGCCGTTTTTTTGGGGGGATCAAAAGGGTCCAGCTCCCCCAGTTGTTCAATTGGTGGATTCAATCGGCCCCTTTGTCCCCTCGTTTGGGGAAAGGTCTCCCTTTAAGAAGGAACCAACAAAAAGGGTGCCCAGTCTTTTTTCATGGAACCCCCCCCTTGCCGGGTTCCGCGAACAAAAGCACAACTGATTGATAAGGGTCCCTGTTGTCTTGCACCTACTCTTCCAGAGTACGAGATTCATGCGCTCCGACATCGATTGCTTAAACAAGCTCTGCAAGGTCCTCAAATAAGAGAATTACCCCTAGTACCCCCCAACCTGTTTTTTTTCCCTCGTCCAAAGTCCCAAGCGACCAGAAAAGCAGTTGCGCTTGGAACCCGGCTGGGTGTGGTTGCATCGTTCCTGGTTTCCCAGGGGCCCTGAAAGTTGAACCAAGTCATTCTTCGCGGGGTGTACTTGACCAAAAGCAAAGCCCGGCCTTTGGGTGTCGGGAGACCCCTACTTGCAAAATTGACATATGTATATATATATATATGCATACATATAGCAATCCATGGCGAACATTTCCTCCATTTCACCAAAAGAGCCTGCCCTTTGGGTTTCCTTCTTCCACAAATTCGAACAACTCGGCCCCTCCTTCTTCTTCTTTTTCGCCTTTTCCCTTCGCTTCCCTCCGCCTCCAACGCTTCCGCGCGACGCGTGAGTCGTGAGGTCTGGGTGGTGGCGAAGCCCTACGGCCGGCGCTTGCGCCTCTGCGAGGCCGAGATCTTCGCGGAGCCTCTGCCCACGGTGACCCAGGCGCCTAACCGGGGACGCGCGCGCGAGCGACGCGCGCGAGAGACGTGGGGTTCTAGGCTGTGGTTGTCAAGGCCCATTTTGGGGTAGGTGAATTCACCACCCAGTTTAGAGCCAATTTTTGTGGGGATTGGGATGTTCACTGTGGGTACAGGATTTTGACTTATGGCCAAATTGGCGGGAGTGTGCCAAAAGACGTTGCCCACTTTTGCTGGGTTTCGGGGGCTTCCTGGTTTAAAATGTGTGTCTTCTTGGTGAAACTGAAATGTAAGCTGTATGACCGTCCTAGGCTTATTAAGCCGTTATTGCTATTTTGGTAGAAGCAAACGTCAATGGGCATTTGATGCTGCTCAGGTGAGCCGCAATCTAAGACCGGGTAGTTGAAGTAAGGGGACAGTCCCAAAGAAAGGCGTGGATGTGTGCTGATTTTGAGTGGACTCCCTTGATGCCAAGCTTTGATTGTGCCTCAGGTGGGGTTTCAGGGGGATGGGGGAACTGGATTTCGCACAACCAGCCGAGTCGAACTCCAATTGGGTGTCCTCTTCGAAAAGTTGTCAATTTTGACCGTGGCTACTGGAATGAGACTTATTGGTTGAAGATGTTGAAGGTCATTCCCAAGTCCCTTAAGCACATGCTTCTGGTTCCGAACTCCATGTCAGCTTAAGTCACCCAGTCGATCACTTTGACGCCAAGAACTTTCCAAGTCTAAGTCGGGGGTTCCGAGCGGACGACGCTGGACGACACCCAGTAATAAGTTCACAAAGTGGTTCCTTCTTGTTTTGTTTGTTTTCTTGGGTGGGCGGGGGGGAGGGGAGACATGGTTTCTTCTTGGATTCAAGAAGCCTCCAACATGCCTTGTGAGAATGCCCCAACACTTCCTGATTTCTGACAAGGGTATCGTATGCATTTTGAAGCCCTCCGGCAAATGTAAAGTGTATCTTAGGGTTCAGCCCCATGAACAGAACGGGCTACGTTCAAACTTGGATACATTGTTTATCGGACCCAAAAGGAGCTGCTTCAATGGGTATTCAGTGTTGCCTGATTTGTTACACTTAGTTGATAATCAGCGTGGGGCTCCCTGGAAGAAATGAATCCCTACGAACATGTGTGACCCCCGCCTTTATAGCAAGCGAGGGGTTTATGAATCAGGAGTCGACATTGGCACATGTTGTTTTTCAGCCCAAGGTTGTCCCAAGCCACAACAGCCGGCATGCAAGAGGCCCACACAATCCGAGCGGCACCCTTGTACCCCCTTTAGCCGTTCTAGTCAATAGTTCTACTTAGCTTTCTCGACTTGGTACAAGAGTACCAAGGCTTTCCCCAAACCAACACCCAAGCAAAATATCGCTTTGTTCGTCACAGTATCTATGCTGGTAGAACCATTTGGCAACAGGCGACAACCGGCGCTCAAAAGCGTGCCGCAGGTGACGCTAGACTTTGGCGCCTCCGGGAACGAGTCGCTGGGTGCCGGCTGCGGGGCGAACAACCTCACCGTGGAGTTTTCAGATGCGCCTCGCTGCGGGGAACCCCCCGCGGAACCCATTCGCGGAACGTCCTGCTTTTGACCGCGAACCAGCCTGTGTCTCTGTGTATGTCTGTTTTTGTGTTTGAGGGACCTTTTTTTAAAAGAAAAGAGAATAGTGGTTGTCCTCTTGGTTTCCCTCGAAGCCCACTCCAAAAAGGGCACCCTCGAAAAACGACTGTCCTATGTGGTTTTGGTTCAGAATAGCGGCCAGTTCCTAAAGCGGCAGCAGTGTTCTTTTGGTTTCCCCATTAGATACCAACACTTTTGGGGGGTCAACGGAATCCATTTTGATCAACCGTCATTTTGTAATTTGTGAAGGGATCTCTAAGGGTAAGGGGTGTTCAGCTTTTCTACATTCATAGTTCAGCATTGGAAGATTTGGGCTTTAACAGTTTAGGATGCCACTTTCTGTGATGATACCAAGGCAATTTCTCTAAGTTGGTACAACAACTAGTTCTGGAGCTAGACGTCCCACGTTGGTATCACAGACAAGGTTTGCCACACAATGTGGCTCGGGAATCATTTGAGGGGTAGGAATGAAGTTTCGTGTTCCCGAACTTCCCGATCGAACCAGCCCTGGTTGCGTCGGATTGTTTGCTTTGTCCAGGCATTGACTTGGCACCCGCCTTTTCAAGGTGCCTGTGTCTGTTAGATATGCCCCGGCGCCGCGTTCGTTCCCAAGTTGGTTCCCCCGACTTGTTTTGCGGACAAGTCGCCACAAGGATGGCAGTTGTGTCTTGTTTTTTAGCTAGGTCCCCCAGGCGAGGGGTTCCCTACTAAAATAGACGTCTTGAAAAAAGCTGGTACCAACTTATTCTAACCTCTACTGGAGGAGCTAGTTAGGTTGGACCCCTCCAAATGATTTGGCTTGTGCCTTTCGGCTTCCCCTTTAAAGCCACCAAAGAAACGGAAAGGCGAGCCACCACCGAAGACGAGCCACTCCTTTACCGAGGACAACGTCACCTGGCTCAAAGCCTGGGACGCCTTCGCAGTGGCCTCGGCCTACCAAACCATGCAGACTGCGCGCTGGAGCGGGCGGTTTTTTCATCAGCGAAGAAATCGATGCCGTTCGGAGGGCTTCGGTGTTGTTTGAAGGTGCGAAGGTTTGGGAAATTCCCAAAGCACAGCCTGTTTTTGTGAATGGCAAACTGGTGTGTTTCTCGAAAGGGATCCCATAGTGTTTGGTTTCCTTCCGGCTTTCCTTTGAAGCCATACAGGAGGTCTCCAATTGTTGGGAAGCAAGAATTGGCCAACCAACTAAAGGCTTCTACCTGATTTCATGCGGGGAAGAGTCAGCGGAACGGACGACACATGGTCAGTGTCGTTGGGGTTTGGGGCAGCCGAACACCTCGGGTTGAGCAGAGAAATGCCATGGTTTATGGCCCCCTGCAGGCTCCGATTGTTGTTGTTGTTTTTGGGAGGGAGGGGGGGTTGGACCCTCTTTTGGATGGGTTTAAAGGGAAACCAAACGGCAAACCATCATATTGTGGGGCCAGTTTCGAGCTTTTTGCACACTTAGATGGTCTGGTGGTTTGTTGAGTAGACAATAATCCTGCATTACGGGTGGTACAGGCGTGGCCCCCAACCGTTGACCGTTAAAGATAGACCCCCCACAGGCGTTGTAGAGGAATAGTACCTACCTGAAGTTGCCAAAATAATTGCAGAAGTAACTGTGTGTCTATGGATGACTGGTAACATTTCCCTTCCTTGAAGTCATTCAATAGAACTCCAACTGCTGCAAACAGCACAGGCCATGATAGTCGCGGCAGCCTTAGTTAAGGCTTCTTTACAAGATAATACCACCTGCAACTTGATGTCTGAGCTCTGTAACATACCCCGTATGAAGAGGCGTTCTTGTCGCCGGGTCTTTTGGCCGCCCCTCGCCCTTTTTTTCCGCGTGGCCGGCCCTTTGGGCCGCTGCCAGGAGCTGGTGGCAGCGGCTCTTTGCGCTGCCCTTCCACACCAACTTCAGCCACGCCAGCGCCCGCAACGTCACCATCCCCAGGTGCAACCCGCGGCTCACACGGGGATTTGGGCCGAATTCTAGAGCTTGAAGCCAGCAGGGGTTCGGGCAGAAAACATAGGTCAGATGCGGTGGGCAACGGGGCAGGGGGATCCAGATGTTGAATCCACCAAAGAAGCGGTTTTCAGGGTAAGCGACCAGGCCCAGGCATAAGACATAAATCAGATGTTGAAGCGACAAAACAAGCGCTGTGCAGAAATCGGCAAGCCTGATCTCTTCTAAAGGGAAACTGATCCCATATGCATCAGGAGTTGGGGGAGGAGGATGCGAAGTTGCCATCAAATGTTCCCCTTCAGTAGGTAGAAACAGCGTGCAAAATGGTTGAAAGTTGAAATTCGGGGAGGGGGATACCTAAATCCGGTTGACTGCATGTTTGGAGGGTGTGTGGGCGCCATAGTTTGTTCTGAGCCCTTGCCTGAAGATGGTCCAGAAACGGAACACATACCCGACACTCAGCCGCTTGAATGCTAGGGGTGCCTTTCAAGACCAAACAAGCAGAACCAACCACACACTCGCGGCAGTTTCCCGAAGGAAGCGCCAAATAGAAGAGGCGTGCGTGTATTGCTATGTGGCAGAGTGGCCGAAGCATCGTTGCTTTGATTTGTTCCATCCGTGTGCTGCAGAACACGGAACCCTCAAGACATGACGTTTAGGGGAGCCTGAGTGAGGGGGATGATGTACCGCTCCTTTTCTGAATTTGCGAGGGAGCAGTCCACTGCCTGCCGTGTAAACATGGCTCCTTGGTCTGCACCACTTTGAGACGAACTTGCAGAGGTGAGCTCGCCAGACTTTGTGCGGACTCAGACTCCACTTTTAGCATGTGAAACAACACTTTGAGGGAAAACCCATGCCAATCTCCTTTCGCTCCCCTGTCGCAACATCTTGTCCACCAGCGTTTCGGGGGCCTAGGAAGACTACGTTCCTTTAGGGACCCTTTGGTGGGTTCCATGTGGACGGGAGGGTGCAAACAAGATGACAAATTGCCTGCGCCTTTGCCAGTACCCCCAACACCTGTTTTTGCCCATTACTGTCCCAAAAACGGTGGTTGGGTGCTGGTTGGGTGCTGGTTGGTCTTCTTTTGGGAAACATTCGACACTCTTGGTCGCACCTGCCACCGATCCTCGCTGAAGCTTGTGGGTCGGAAAGGGTCCATTGCCCCAAGCGAGCTCGCTGATGTTTTGGAAGGCTTGGAGAACCAAACCAAGGGTTCCAAACGAAAGCTGCCATTCAGATCCGGGATCTTCACTCAGGAGAAGCGAAACAAACAACTGAGGGCTCCAAGTAAAACAACTGCTGATGCTTAAAATCAGACCAGGTTATGTTTGCTCCTCACATCCCTGATTCCCTCAGTCGTCTTGAATTCTCAAGCTTCAGGCTTGGAGTTCTGCTGGGTTGACTTGCACTTTGTCAGGTATAGGATGGTACCTTCCGAACCCCACCAATCCAAGCCACCAAATAAGAGGCTGATAGTAACCAGTAGCTTCTTTTTTTTTGGGGGGGGGGTCCTCTGAATTTCCTTTCGGTTGCCCTTCCACCCGGAATTGGTTGCATGGGCCGGGACTCCCATATTTGCTTCAGTTTCCCCAACCTAAACCCACCCCAAACCCACTCTGAGCCGATCAACTCGCCAGTCTGCGGGAGAACTCCACCTACGACGTGCTTTGCTGGGCCACCGATGCCATCGGCAACGATATCATGCAGAGCATGGTGCTGCTGCCGCTGCCTTGGGCTGATACAAGCCCCTCGCCAAGTAAGTGTTGAGGCAGAATGACTCATACATAGATGTATCTTATGTGTATATGCATATTGGCTTAGCAGTTATTACATAGATCCATAGACATATATTTATAAATAGATGGATAGATTCATTCGCATGATCCACAAGCAGGACACACACACACACACACATACATACATGAATATATATATATATATATACACAGACACGTACACATACAGCGATATTTGTGCATGTTGCTTTGTTTCCAACAGTTGCGCGTGTTGACTTGTTCACCTGCCCATGCAGTGCCTAGCGGCGCCGAGCGGCTCCGAAAGCGCTTCCGGCCCACACTCCCAAGTCCATGGCTCGTGTTCGTAGCCCTTGGCTTCCCCGGAAACCCCAATCCACTTTATCAGGGGTATGTACAAGCATCCCTGGACTTTCATGGGAAGATCCCTTTTGGGAAGCAACATGACCAACTGACCGGCAAGCGGCGGACGAGGCAAGAAGGCACACGACCAGTGTGGAGGTTTTATCCAATCCGCTCGAGTGAAAAATGCGAGTTGCCAAGGGCCCCTCACTGAAAATGCGAGCTAGTTTCTTTTGAGCATTGGAATTACCGTCAAGGACGGCCGATGAAGTAATTAATGAAGTCTTAATGACGACGACGTCATGACGACGACGACTTATGAATGGAGGACGGCATTAAGTAATTGACGACGACGTCAAGTCGTCGTCGTCATTGACGTCCTTCCTTACTTCCTTCGCCGTCCTTCCTTAATGACAAATTTCATTTTTGTTTATGTATAATGATTTTCTACGAAAGATTATCATATATTCTTTCGAAACAATCAATTTATGTATCTATCATTACAAAACTATTAATATTACAAATCTTAGTAAATTATTAAAAAATGAAATATATATACTATATAATATTACATATATATTATCTTTACCGGAGCTGTTTTTGGCACATTTAAGATGTTACGTGAAAGTTAATCTAAGTATCATTATAAATATGAATCCTAACGCAGTAAAATATATTCCATTAAATGCTATTAGCAATTATGGAAGGTTTTTTCTATAAAAGTATATAAAATACCTTTATAATGCGGATTCCATAGCCGCTGGAAGACTGGCATTAAGCATCGTCCCCGTGTGATGTATAACTGGATTATAAAGATTTGTACCAGTTATATTATTAAATTCTATTTTTCGTCTTTTAGTCCATTTACGAAAAATATTAATAGCACCATTTAAATCAGCATTTACGAGACGACCATTTGCTGATTGAAATAATGATCTTGTTTTTCTTTTTCCTGAATATTTTTCATGTTTTGCTACAGTTTCTAAACTCACAGCGTCGCATTTTGAAGTATATGACTCTTCATTTACTTCAATTTTATCATAACATTTATTTTTTAATTCATTAATTAAATTAGAATATGGAATATTATACAATTTTATTAGTTTTTTTTTAACCTAAATTAACTCCATGTTTCCAGTTTTTGTTATATCCAATTATTACTTTTTCTTACCATTGTATAATTTATAAATTTCATTAACAATTAAATTCATTTCATTATTAATATGTTTACGTGTTTTTTTGTTTTTTCAGTTTTATAATAATCATATTCAGTTGCTGTGTTTGATGATATTTTGCTTTTTAATTTATCTAACTTGTAATTATATTTATTATTATTATTAATTAATTTACCACCTTTAATTTGTTCTTGTATTCCAGATGGATCATAAACTGTCATTATTTTTTTAATTCCTAAATCAATTGAAATACAATCATTAATTTTAACATCATCTAAATTAACTTTTTCTGGTTTATGTACTTCATAAGTATAATTGATTTTATATGCGTAACCTTTTAATGAAGTTATTTCTATATATGTTATATTTGTATTTAAGATATTTTTTGGAAGTTTAAAATACATGTAATACGAATCAATAATATTAGTATCTTTTTTATTAATATGTTTGTTATCAATGATGAGTTTTTCTTGTTTACTCATTTTTTTAGATATTATCTTGTAAATATGTTTCTTCAATATGTTTTATTTTTATTTTTTTATAATTTGATTTATCATTTGATTTTAAACAAATATAATGTTTGTTTGTAATTTCATTATAATTATTTGATATATATGTTCCAACCGTTAATCTTATTTTATCATCTTCTTTTTTAACACTTGTATATGTATATGTTAATACATATTCATCTTTACGCTATTTTGGAAATGAAGCATTAAATCCTTTATATTTTAATGCATAAAAACTTCTAAATGCTACTACTGTTTTTTTTTTTTTAATATTACCTATAACATCTTTCGGTATTTTATCATCTAAATTAGTTAAATGACTATATACAAATTTATTTGTTATATGTTCATCATAATTAAACTGTTTCTTATTATTTTATAAATTCTATTTTATATAATAGTTCGTTTTGAAATATTTGTTTATTATTTTTAGCATTGTTTATAAATTGTTCACTTATATTTTCAATTACATCTTTTTCTATAAGATGTTTTTTAACTTTATTATATTTAACTGTATAAATACGCTTTAATGTAGAATTAATAATACAGTCATACTCATAATAATTCTCACTTAATAAATCATTTGTATTATAATATATTTGCTTTCTAATATTTTCATAATTATTATTATTTAAGTCTTCTGTATTTAATATTGTTCTAATAACATTTTAAATTTTCATTATCATTTAATTTATACAAATATTCAAATGTTTTCTTTATTTGTTCATTTAATTGTTCTTCGATAGTTATATTATCAATATTTTGTATTAATATTTTAAATATGTCTTCTTTGTATTTTCTGTATAAACTATTAATGTAAATTGTTTTATTATAAATATGTTTAGAAACAGTACATAAATGTTTGCATATTTTTATTTGTTCATCATCTTTAATATTAGATATTAATGTTTTATAATATTTATCATCTTTCTTATTATTTACATCTTCACTCATAATTATATTAAATAATATGTATTTAGAACTATTTAAATAAATATTATTTAGTTTTTCGTAATGAATATCTTTTAGTAGAAAAATAAGGCATTAAACTTACTAATTCTTCAAATAATTCATTTGTTATATTATCATTTTGTTTTCTATTAATAACAATAAATTCTACTCCAAATTGTTTAAAAATATTCTCTAATGTAATAAATGATAATCGCGTTAATCTATCTTTATATGTTATAATTATTTGTTTAACTTTATGATTAAATATCTCATTTAATAATAATTTAAATTATTTTCTATCTAAATCAATTCCTGATGATATTTCAGTATATACATTTGTTAATTTAATTTTATTCTGTTTACCATTTTTTCAACTTCATCAACTTGTCTTTTAAATCATCTTTTTGTTTATATGTACTATACAATATCCTATACAACGTTCGTCCTCCATTAATAAATTCATACACTGATTTATCATCATAATCATAATAACCATTCGGTAGTTTTGTTACTTTAATATAACCTTTTTCAACATATGTGATAACTTTAGAGCCTCCGGCTCAGTCCGCCGACATTGTCCTCTCCCTTTTCTCCTGCTTCCTCTCTTCCTTGTCTCCCTTGTGTGTTCTGTCGTCCTCTCTCCCTCCCTCTGCTCCCATCCTCCCCATCCCCCCAAGCCTCTCTCTCCCCAATCTCCCTCTCTCGTATGTATGCATGCATGTACATATGTATGTATGTATGTATGTATGTATGTATGTATGTATGTATGTATGTATGTATGTATGTATGTATGTATGTATGTATGTATGTATGTATGTATGTATGTATGTATGTATGTATGTATGTATGTATGTATGTATGTATGTATGTATGTATGTATGTATGTATGTATGTATGTATGTAT
Organism: Effrenium voratum; assembly: GCA_963377175.1. Classification (NCBI taxonomy): domain Eukaryota; class Dinophyceae; order Suessiales; family Symbiodiniaceae; genus Effrenium; species Effrenium voratum. Next base: position 921,028 of record CAUJNA010001424.1, read on the forward strand.
GTATGTATGTATGTATGTATGTATGTATGTATGTATGTATGTATGTATGTATGTATGTATGTATGTATGTATGTATGTATGTATGTATGTATGTATGTATGTATGTATGTATGTATGTATGTATGTATGTATGTATGTATGTATGTATGTATGTATGTATGTATGTATGTATGTATGTATGTATGTATGTATGTATGTATGTATGTATGTATGTATGTATGTATGTATGTATGTATGTATGTATGTATGTATGTATGTATGTATGTATGTATGTATGTATGTATGTATGTATGTATGTATGTATGTATGTATGTATGTATGTATGTATGTATGTATGTATGTATGTATGTATGTATGTATGTATGTAATGTAATGTATGTATGTATGTATGTATGTATGTATGTATGTATGTATGTATGTATGTATGTATGTATGTATGTATGTATGTATGTATGTATGTATGTATGTATGTATGTATGTATGTATGTATGTATGTATGTATGTATGTATGTATGTATGTATGTATGTATGTATGTATGTATGTATGTATGTATGTATGTATGTATGTATGTATGTATGTATGTATGTATGTATGTATGTATGTATGTATGTATGTATGTATGTATGTATGTATGTATGTATGTATGTATGTATGTATGTATGTATGTATGTAATGTATGTATGTATGTATGTAATGTATGTATGTATGTATGTATGTATGTATGTATGTATGTATGTATGTATGTATGTATGTATGTATGTATGTATGTATGTATGTATGTATGTATGTATGTATGTATGTATGTATGTATGTATGTATGTATGTATGTATGTATGTATGTATGTATGTATGTATGTATGTATGTATGTATGTATGTATGTATGTATGTATGTATGTATGTATGTATGTATGTATGTATGTATGTATGTATGTATGTATGTATGTATGTATGTATGTATGTATGTATGTATGTATGTATGTATGTATGTATGTATGTATGTATGTATGTATGTATGTATGTATGTATGTATGTATGTATGTATGTATGTATGTATGTAATGTATGTATGTATGTATGTATGTATGTATGTATGTATGTATGTATGTATGTATGTATGTATGTATGTATGTATGTATGTATGTATGTATGTATGTATGTATGTATGTATGTATGTATGTATGTATGTATGTATGTATGTATGTATGTATGTATGCATGTATGTATGTATGTATGTATGTATGTCTGTAAGCATGCATGTATGTATGTATGCATGTATGTATGTATGCATGTATGCATGTATGTGAGTATGTAAGTAAGTAAGTAAGTAAGTAAGTAAGTAAGTAAGTAAGTAAGAAAGTAAGTAAGTAAGTAAGTAAGAAAGTAAGTAAGTAATGTAATGCATGTAATGTATGTACGTATGTATGTATGTGTGCATGCATGCATGCATCATGCTTACATACATGTATGCATGTATGTATGTATGTATGTAATGTATGTATGTATGTAATGTCATGTAATGTCATGTAATGTAGTGTAATGTAATGTAATGTAATGTAATGTAATGTACTGTAATGTATGTATGTATGTATGTATGTATGTATGTATGTATGTATCCTTGCACTTCCCCCTTGCTCCCCAGTATTTCCCGCAAAAAAACACGGTTTTTCCAGCGTTTTCGCAAAGAGGACGTCCAAAAACATTGAGTTTTTCCAGATTTTCGGCAAAAGGATGCAGGAAGCCCAAGCCAGCAAAAAAGCCGGCAGGGGGAATCGAGCCTGGGACCCCTGTTTTGCGACACCGGCTCCCCGAAGACTACGTTTAGTGGAACGTCATCAAATTGCCGCGCGGTACGTGGGGGACCCCCCCCCCCCAAAAACCTACGTAATAGACGTCGGGCGGGGGGGGGTTAGGGGGGGGGTTATCCTCTATCCTCTAGTAAGTATCCGACACGCCGAGCAATGTCGGCGGATTTAAGGGATAGTGTAAAATGTTAATGTAAAACTACAATTAATTCCATGTAATGGTAAAATATTATGTTTATTATCAGTTAAATAAAAATGCAATCTATGTAAACTTTTACCTGAAATAATATTATAATCATCTAAAATATCTATTGTACTATTTATATTATTATTTCTTTTAATTACTATTGTTTTTATTATATCATATACATTTCCATCACTTGATAAATTATCATAATTACTTAATTCTTTGCAATGTATATAAATAATATCTGTTAACTCCAAAATTAGGTTACCAGTAATATAATTTTCATTTAAATGTGTTTCAATATTTTGATAAATTCCAATACTACTATTTGCAGAATTTACATTAGCTATAGAAAATTTTCACTTGGTTCATTATCTAATAAAAATGTAAATTTATAATTAATTCCAGTATTTGATAAATCTGTTAATTTGATATTACAATTTTTAATATGTTCATTATACGTACAACTAATGTAAATTTACATTATCTTTAGTGTTGATGAAAGTAATATTATTATTTAATTTATCAATTAAATGTTGTATTAATTCATGTTCAGTATAAGTAGTAGAATCTAATTGAATTGTTATATAATTATGAACATATCTGTCTTCAATATTTATTATAGTGTTGTCTGTAAAATTTTCTATAGGTATAAGATTTGCAGTATTTATAATATCTATATATATCATATCACTATAATTATATTCAATCGTATACCAGTTATGTGGTATTGAAATTTCACTAATATACATTTTTGTATCTTTGATTGTTTTAAATGTATCTGGTAATTGAATATAAAAATCAGATGTTGATGCCGATATTGGTAATTTGTGATATGTATCAACATGTTTTTTTTATATGTTAAATTATTATTATTACATTCCATAAAACTATTCATCTTTATAATATATATTATATTATTAATTATGTAATTATTAAAAAAACATGAAAAACATAATATACTTTTTCCATTATCTTTTAACTTTTACCGTAGCCATTTTGGTTCAAGTGCTTTCCAGTCACCAAAAGCAAAAAGCCCAAGCTTTTCATCGCCTTTGTTAGGATGGCCACAGAGTACCCTGTGTATTCTGAGCAGTTTGCAAGCAAAGATTCGGTACAATTTTCCTCCATGGAAGCCCGATCTCAAGCAATTAAAGCCAAACTGGACGCTCTCTCATGCAAACAACGAGATGATTTTGGAAAGAAGATGTATCAAAGATCGATCAGTTGCGCGGAGTCCGGAAGCGAACGGGGCACGCACGACTTTTCCTACTCAAATAAGCCCAAGCGATTGAGCGACAACCAAGACGCTACAGCGGCAATGGTAGAACATCTTGCGATGTTCAACCCCCGCGTACGCATGTCATCTGCGAACGGCTACAGCCCCGGGAAGATCCCGCACAACGAAGCGCCTGAGAAATCACCGAAATATCCAACGGGACAGCACACCGCGAGTGACACGCACGGCACCAAGTCGGCGTCGCACCGAAGGGACGAGGAGTCGCGCCGAAGGGACGAGGAGTCGCGCCGAAGGGACGAGGAGTCGCGCCGAAGGGACGAGGAGTCGCGCCGAAAGGACGACAAGTCGCGCCGAAGGGACGAGGAGTCGCGCCGAAGGGACGAGGAGTCGCGCCGAAGGGACGAGGAGTCGCGCCGAAAGGACGAGGAGTCGCACCGAAGGGACGAGGAGTCGCGCCGAAGGGACGAGGAGTCGTACCGCGACTGGTCCAAATACGCCACAAGTCCCGGATACGCCACAAGTCCCGGATACGCCACACGTCCCGGATACGGCGCAAGTCCCGGATACGCCACAAGTCCCGGATACGCCACAAGTCCCGGATACGCCACAAGTCCCGGATACGCCACACGTCCCGGATACGGCGCAAGTCCCGGATACGGCGCAAGTCCCGAAGATGACATGTATTTCAAAGACGGTGCATGTGCCGGTTACACCCTGCAACACAGGTACCGTAAAAACGATGATGATATCAAGGACACACGCGACGTGCAAGACTTTCGCACAGTGTTGGCAGGACCACTTCTGTAGGACAATGGGGCGAAGGTCGAAGGAGTAGAAAATTGGTGACCAATTCTACCACTAAATTAGTGACCAATTTTTTCCAAGCAAGATTATAAGACAGTAGAGCTTATAATCATTTTTTTGGTTGAAGATTCACAACAAAACAAAACTTTTTGTTTATTTGTGTATTTCATTGTTATTAAAAAATCATCATATTTATAAATGTATTAAAAAACATATCACAAAATAAGACATCATAAAAAATTATTTAAGATACAATACATGATTACATAATATTTCTCATGAAGTTTCTCTTTTTGTTAAATTCTAACCGTTGTATTTAACCATTATATTATATAACAACGTACAAAATTACTATTTCGCGCGTAAGTATTCTGGTACATGATGAATTCATGATCTAATCTGTTTTATTTTATTTTACTTTTTTATTAAAAATTCTATTAATAGAACATTATAAAGAATTCAACTATAAATTTATTAAAAAATCATATCACAAAATAAGACATGAAAAAAATATTTAAGATACAAGACATGATTACATACTATTTCTCATGAAGTTTCTTTTTTTGTTAAATTCTAACCGTTGTATTTAACCATTATATTATATAACAACGTACAAATTTACTATTTCGCGCGTACGTATTCTGGTACATGATTAATTCATGATCTAATTTAATTTATTTTATTGTATGTTATTTTGTTTTTTTTTTTATATATTTATTTTTTACTTTATTTATTTTATTTATTTATTAATGTATTGTTTATTTAATATTTTTACTATATTTTTTAAATTATAATTCTATTTTATAATTTTTTTATAATGTATAATTATAATATAAATATAATATATAAATAAAATAAGAAAAATAAGTAAAATTAAAAGAAAATAGTAAAACAAATCCACGAAAAAATCCGCGAAAAAGAAAAATAAGTAAAATTAAAAGAAAATAGTAAAGCAAATCCACGAAAAATTCCGCGAAAAATTCCGCGAAAAATTCCACGAAAAAGAAAAATAAGTAAAATTAAAAGAAAATAATGAAAAAATCCACGAAAAAGAGAATAAGTAAAATTAAAAGAAAATAATAATAAAAATCCACGAACAATTCCGCGAAAAAATCCGCGAAAAATTCCACGAAAAGAAAAATAAGTAAAATTAAAATAAAATAATAATAAAAATCCACGAACAATTCCGCGAAAATTTCCGCGACAAAGAAAAAACAAGAAAAAATTAAAAGAAAATAGTAAACAAATCCACTAAAAAATCCGCGACAAAGAAAAATATCTAAAATTAAAAGAAAACAATAATAAAAATCCACGAACAATTCCGCGAAAAATTCCGCGAAAAATAAAAATAAGTAAAATTAAAAAGAAAATAGTAAAAAAAAAACCACGAAAAAGTCCGCGAACAATTCCGCGAAAAAATCCGCGAAAAATTCCACGAAAAAGAAAAATAGGTAAAATTCAAAGAAAATAGTAAAACAAATCCACGAAAATTCCGCGAAAAAGAAAAATAAGTAAAATTAACAGAAAGTAGTAAAAAAACCACGACAAATTCCGCGAAAAAATCCGTGAAAAAGAAAAATAAGTAAAATTAAAAGAAAATAGTAAAAAAATCCACGAAAAAATCCACGAAAAATAAAAATAAGTAAAATTAAAAAGAAAATAGTAATATATATATATATTGCTAAAATATTTTTGGAATTTTAAAAAATATATATTTTGCTAAAAATATTTGTTGGAATTAAATAAAATATTTTCTCAATATAAAATTAAAAAAAAGTAAAAAATATATTACAAATTCCTGGCAAATGGAACTTCAAGGTCTAAAACCTGCGGTCCATATCCTGGTGGTTGAATTTTGACCCACCGCCGTTTTACACAACCAGTCCGTTCATCCTAGGAGCCGAGATGATCACCAACCCCGCGCAATACCCTGGGGCCCGGCGGTTGGAGGCACAGCGATGGACCAACGGTGGCTCAACGGCTTTGGGGCGGACCCCAAAGAGTTGGTGGGGTTTCTTGTTGGTTTCCACAAAGGGGGAACCTGACTGGGATTCCCTCACTGCTGGCGGGTTTGTTGGAGGTAGGTTACTGCCTCACCAACTTGTAGTGGCAGATGAGGCACAGTGAAACCGTTCAATGACATGGGAGTTTGCTCAGTACGCCCCCACCCCCCGCCATTTTCTAGTAGTACTTTGGAGAGTGTGATCCATGTCATCCCCTTTACTGCAATGTCGCTAAAGATTGACAGCTGCTCACATGGGTGTGTGTGTGTGTTTTTTTGAGACCAACTACCCTTCTTTTGTAGTGCTTAAAGGAAAACCATGAGGAAAAGCAAGATCCGTGTGGGGGTCCTCAAGAAAAGACACACCCAGATTAACATCCCCATGTCATGTTAGTGGGCGGGAAGGTACAACCTTCAGTTGTAAGTAAACTCCATCCCTTCAACATCTCTGAACATGTTTGTTGATATTAAGTTTGATGAAAGTATCCGGTCAATTGACCAGCTTCCACTACAAGCGATGTCAAACACCTCTCGACCACCCGTTCCATAGTTTGATCGTTAAGGTAGCACAAACCTGTTGTTTGACCTTTTTCCCTCAAAAAGCACTTGGGTCAACGAAATTCCAGTGGGTGCCCTCCAGGGATTTCTTTCGTGCACGCAACCTTTGTCTTTTTGCGATAGGCGGATCGCTTGCCTTTTCAACTTGTTGCCATCAACTTCTTGCCTTCCAAGCAGCAGAGTGTGTGTGTGTGTGTTTGTTTGGGTCCTTTTGCCAGATCAAAGCGTCCTGTCTTTCGGGTGCGAGTGAGCCATTCATCACGGCTAAGCTCTAGCATCAATTCTCTGCAAAGCCTCAACTAGGGGGAACAACTCCGTAGTGCCATACATAAAGGCGTCAACTCTGGGCATCTCTGAACTTGGTGGCTCCCATCCATCCCCTTAGCCTTTTAGCTTTTTAGTGTTTAGTGGCAGTTTTCATTTAACCCACTAAAAGTTAGTCACTTGTAGCAGGGGATCTGAGGGCCCAGTGAATATACAGCTCGAATGTAGCTCCATTGCCGCTGGACGCAGGCGGACAACGAGACCATGAAATGCGACGGCTGGGTTCGGGAGCTGATGACTTGCGAGGCGCGTGATGCCGGAGGTGTGGCTTAGGTTTTTTTTTGGAGTTAGTACCCCTTTTTGGGTTGCTTGCGAAAGGAAGCCAAAGGCAAACCAGCCATGTTGTGTGGACTCCGTAAAAGCCATCACAGCCAGACCAGAGTAACAAACCCTACTTGTAGTTTGAAGTCTTCACTTTTGTGGGTGACAGGGTCTATTTTAATGCGGGGTTCCCATTCTGATGAAGTTGAGCAAAAGAGCTGTTTTCTGCCAGTCTTCCTTCCTGAACTGTATTTGTCAGAAGCCATGTTGCAAATCAATGCAAGAAAACCACTGGCCACCTTCCAATGCCTCTAGTCCATCCCCACCCCCCATGAAGGTTGGGGTTCTAATCAGGTTCGCTACTGGGTTACCGGATTTGTTTTGTGAACCTCACAGGGATGCACTCAGATATCCCCGAAGCTTTGTTTGGGTTTTGTCAGGCCCCCTTTCCAGGTTTCTGCTACAAACTGAGCCAGGGGTATTTGTGATCAATGCACCTTGCCAGGAAGAGGTCGCCACCTCTGATCGAGTCCCACCACGCAGGAAGCTCAGACGGTCAAAAGGCCAAGACCCACAGATACAGTTTGCCTTGACCTGGTGGGCAAAGCCAACGGTATCCTGATAGATGAAAAGGCCATTATGAATAGTTAAATATTGCATGTACATGTGAATGAAACACAGGGGGTGTCTGAACGCTGGTGCGAAATGGAGTTTGCAGCCACAGTAAGTTCCAACCAAACGGGGGAGACGACTTGACGAGTGGAAACGAACGAACTCCGAGGCGTGGTGCAGGCCCTGCTGATGGGTGTGGAGTCCACCACTGAGGGCACCTCAGCTTCGAGAGCGGACGCGGGTTCCTTTTGGGGGGCTCAAAAGGGAAACCAAAGGAACATCAATCACCATGTTTGTTGAGGGGTGCCCGTATGTTTTGACACATGCCAATATGATGTTTGGTCATTCAAGATGTCCAGTCTATGAGTCCACGTAAAGAAACAAACTACACGATTTGTCCGCCAAACAGCGGGGGATGAGCTCAAACTTTCCAATGTCCTCGTGGGAAACATGTCATGTTGTCCCAGTCTCATATGACCCGCAACCAAGACCGCCCCTTGGAGACTTAACAGGGGGAGGCATCCTCAAACTAAGGAGGGGGTATTTGTCTAAGAGTTGTCGCTCCAAAACTAGCCTGGACAACAACTACACCCCAATTTCAAGGCAAACCAAATTGGGTACGACCCTTGCGGTTACGGAGGCACCCCCTCCCACCTGGAGAACTGAGCTGACACTTGTGGTTAGGGAGGTACCCCCTCCCTCTCTGGAGAGTACCCAACTCCACTCGACGCGTCGACGTCGACTCGACGCGACGGACGAGACTCGAGGCTTGCTGTCGGGCACCACGGAGAGGGCCTCCTTCCGCATGGAGCTGCGGGATGGCAGCTGCAACTACCGCCTCGGCTCCGCCGCCACCTGCCAGGCGCGACCGTGAGCGACCCGAAGCCGGAAAAACTGAACATCCTACGCATGGAAACGGAAGCCAAGGGGCGTGCCTTAGGTGCTACCCCAAAGAAAGGAGGGATCCGTTTCTGGCACGAAAGGGGATTTATTTGGCTTTGTTTCAAAGGGGAGCCGTAATTAAACATGGCAAGTGTGCTTTATACTTTTCTTTAAGCTAACACCTAAAAAAACACTCGAACCATCTTTCCGTTCGCTCGCCTTCCTTGGTTTTTTGCCTCGCTCGGAGTGGGCGGCGGTGCTGTCCGCCGTCCGCAAAATACGACACTCCCATGTGTTGCTTTTGGCTCCTCCAAAGAAAGACACACGCAGAACAACAACATAGAGAAGTTTGTAAGGAGTCTGGATGAGTTTGTTTGTTACCGACTCCCTTTTCTCCAGGGCTCGCTTTGCCAAACTATTCAAACCACTAGGTGCCGCCCCCCAAACCTCAGAAGGGTTCGGAGGGTTGAACAATTCGCACGCTCTAGGAAGCCAAATAAAACCAAGGAAGCGTCGCAAAAGACTTGTGCGGGGCTCTGGTTGTAACGATCCCACTGGGTTTCTTCCTGTTTTTGGTCTTGGAAACCAAAAGAAAAAGAAAACACCGGGATCCCCGCAGTTGACACGTGTTTTATTTCCAGCCCACCTAGCACCGAGGCCCCCAACTTGAAGCGTTTCTCACAGCTTCCAGGTGCGATGCCGTGTGCGCGAGCAGGACCTGACGGGAGAGCGCTGCCGGGGGGTGGGGGTCAACAGAAGGCTGGTGGTCGAAATGGGCTTGGTACCGTTTTTCAGGTTGGTTCAAAGGAGGGTCAAAAGGATAACATCACCCACTTGCTGGGGGTGCCCCCATTTTGACACATACCCAAATGCTCAAAGAAGCACCTTTTGGGGTGATTTTGAGGGTGTCACCTTAAAAGGGCCCCGGAAAGGGGGAGAAAGGGGATAGGACTTGAAGGTTTTGGCGGGGAGAAGGGTGTTACTCACAATATCTGGGAGAACTGGCCGACATGCGGGGAGAGTGCTCAAGGTGCTTGAGGTTTCGTAGCCAGGGCTGGGAGCAGATTGGATTTCCCTTGGACTTTCGGAAAGGCACGGCTTGGGTCCAAATTGGGGGACTCAGAAATGTCCAGTCACTCAAGCCGCATGGACTCACTCAGTTTCAACCAACCAGGAAAAACAGCAGACTCAGTGTCAACCAGCAAAGACCCTGAGAAGCTTGCAGAGAAATACATCCAGCTTGGCTTCGAACATCCCAAGCTTGGTGGGTTGAGAGCCGAAGGGACCTCTCCGCCCATTGGCGTCAGGACCTGAGCTGGGCCACGGATTTCGGACCCTGCCTCTACCCCCGCTGCGACGAGCGGCCCTGGTCCAACGAGTACGCGGTGTATCTGAGCCCCTTGGCGAGTGGCGGCTTTTTTCGCGGGCCAAGGCTCGAGCCCCAGACTTCCAGTGGGGTTGCGAGACCTGTTTCCTTCTTTTTTTTCTGTGGAGGGGTGTCGCTTTAGCATCAACCACGCAAAAGAGATTGCCGAGTGCACAAGTACTGCCGAGTGAGCTGAGCAACAGCACCCAGACCTCCAGTTGGTTGCGAGACTTGTTTTTGTCTTGTTTTGGAGCCTGGGACCCTTCAGAAAGTTCAAATCAACTGCTCGGAAAAAAAATGTCATTTTTCCCCATGGCCACTGGGGGTCTAGGAGCATACCTTCCTGGAGCCCCACAACGCTACTTGTTTTCGGTCAAACGGCATATTTGACCCGTTTTTACCCTCAAGGTTGCTTTTTTCTGTGGCATTTGCCGTAGTATATTGAAAAAATGGCAAAGGAACACGTATTTGGCCGTGTGACCACTTTTTTGTTTTTGTTTCTCGGGCAAAGCCTTTTGACCAAGAAAAAGCAGTGTTTTGGGGGCCCCAGGTTGGTTTCCCACAGGTGTGACCGAACTGGAAACAACTGTTTGGGCCTGACTATTCGGTGTCTAATAGTGACCCAGCGACAAGTCATTTGTGATTTTTGGAAATGACTCTTTCCAACCACAGGCCCTGCCAAAAAGATTCAAGGGCCTTGGACCAACCCAACAGCCCACCCTTAAATTCCGAAAGTTGCTCCGGAGCTTGCTGAAAGATGATTCCAATCCCAAGAGAGAATTGTGGTTTTTGTTTTTGTTGTTCCTTTCAATAGGGTTTATATGTCTCAACTTTTGGTAGCTTTAAGCATGACCTGTTACTTGCCAATTTGAGGTGGCTCGTGTGCGCTTACTCGTGGGAAAATGTTAGAGGAAATACATGTGTAACATCATATCATATATATATATATATGTGTGTTTGGAGTTGCGTCCAGTCAGTTCATTCAGAGTCTCAAGGCATTTGTCACCCCCAGTCAACCTCAGTTCTGGCAAAAAAACCTGAGTATTTCAATCGGGCTAGCATATATACATATATATATATATATAATATATATATATAATTAAATATATATGCATAATATATATATATATATATTATTTATACATATCTGTGTATGTGGAGGGTTCCCGGAGCACCCAAACACCCACCTCCCACGGCAGTGAGGGTTTAGCCTCAGGCGTTTTCCGTGGCTTGCAGGTTTTGGACTGCTTCGGCCGGGGACCAGCTACACACTGAGCTGCACCGTGAGTGATCCCTGGGGGAACCAGGCGGGGGAAATCAGCCGGCTGGAAATCTATTGTACTGCTCTGACCTGCGGTGGTTGCCTTCTAAGCTTTCTGGCTGGTTTGATGGGCAGGGAAGGAAAAATGGAATGACCCAGGAAAGTTCATTTAATTGGTTTCTCTTTAAAGGGAAACCCACGGTTCATGTTCAAGACCCGGAAGGGTCATTCCCTACTGAGCACCAGCAAGTTTTGTCCCTTTTTGCTTTGGTGGGGTTTTCCTTTCAGAGTGCACAAAAGCGCGACGGCTTCTCCTTTGTGATGGGATGTTGCTTATCTCCAATCAAAGTGGGTCGGGGAAAGTCGCGGCTCCAGAAAGTAGCATCCCAGAACTTGCTATTAGCCAGTATATGGCCAGACTGGCGGTATGCTCCTTGAGGCCAACACAGGGCCATTTAAGGTGCAGGCCAAACCTGCCGTTGATCGAGGGGCCGCCCAAGAACATAGAAACGGCCGGTTCAAGGGATCCAAATAATATACTCGAGTGCAGACATGCTGCACAGCTCCCCTCCATTTCAGTTTACAAAGTCATTTCAGTCATTTCTTTTACTCACGCAGAAGGGAGTTGTGCCGACCTTGACCTGGGAGCTGTGCAGACCCTGACCTTCGGGCCTTCGGCCTTCAGGTGGTGGGCGAGTACACCATAGATATCCCGGCGCACACCACCCTGGCGCCGCAGAGCACGGCGCAGCCCAACACGGCGCAGCCCAACACCCCGCCGCCGGTGACGCAAGCCACCACCACGCAGCCCAGAGCTACTCAGCCCCCGGAAGCTTGCTGAGGATTCGGCAGGTTTTCAGCTTTCTGGCTTGCGATGTGTGGTGGTCCTGTTTGACCTTTGCGAATATGGCCAGATCAGAGGAAAGCGTCGTCCGCACTTTCCTTGTTGGTGCGTATTGTTTTTTTGGAGACCAACTGCGCAAACAAGGGCAGGTCCTTCTTTTCCTGCCATGGGAAACTAATTACTTCCTACAAATTATGAGTTTTCATGATCCCCCACAGAGGGGGTCCCCCACAAGGAGTGTTCTCTGCAAAAGGGTGGGTATTTGGGGTTCCTTCCATTCATCTACTGATTGCAGGTACGAAGATGCTCCCCCAAGACTTTTTCGGAAACAAGGAGTGCCTTGTGAGTCCCCTTCCCTTCATTCGAGCAAGGCCTCCATATTGTCTTAGGGTCTTATATATTTTCTGGGGAGAAACAGGGTTAGATCCTACGAAGGGGGCTAGATTCGGTGTTCCCCTTGTTTTGTGTTTGACTTGGTACCCTTTTTGTGGCGGTCCACCTGGGCGGGGGGGTTCCCTTTGCCCCAGCCAAGCGGCAGCTCCATGCGCCCAGGACTACTTCACCCGCGCCACCACCGCCAGGCCCGCGGGCGGCACCGGCGGCGGGGCGTCTGGCGGAACGACGCTGCCGCCCTTGGTCTACACGACCCGATCCACCAGCTTCGCCGGCTTCACCGTGCCTCCCACCACGGAGGCGCGGTGTAGTTCTTCTTTGGGTGTTCGCCACCGAGGGATCTGTTTGGGGTTTTAGGGCTGAAGGGGTGAAGAACGCGGCTGAGGGTTTTGGTATCACACCCTGGGATTACACCCTTGGGAAATAGCCTAAAATGGTCCAAAATAACATGATTTTATCCCGGAAATATGCCTATATGGGGTCATTTCCCAGTGGGCGTAGTCCCAGGGTGTACCTCAGAACGTGGTAATGGGGTTAAGGGGCTAAGGGGCTAAGAGGAATCTCAGAACTGGCGGAGGATTGTCCTATCCACATTAAATATGAAACATGTAGATAATGTCCAATATGGTTCTCCCATGATCATTAGGCGTGTTTTGTTTTGTACCCCACAACTGCATTCTATTTGTGTTGCATCCTTATAGTAGATTTATGGGGGGTAGCTCCAACCACGCCTTATACGAGGTCCCCGTGCTATATCAGTTCTTGGGTTTGTTTGTTTAGACCAGGGCGCCCCTTGTGGATGGTGTGTGAAGGAAAGCCAACTGGAAACCATTCACTTGATGACTTGATGCACCAAAGTTTGACTTTATTTTGGCCAATTGCCATGGACTGATTTCCCCAACAGAAACCAAACGGGGGTGGATCTCGCTATTCATGGTTGTGCATGTTTGGGTTTTAGAGACTCTGTGAGTGGGATTCTAAGGGAATTCGGGCACTGTATCACAGAGTTCGGCTCATGTTTCTCAACTATGGGTTGCCCTCTCATGGGCGCGCAGGTACCATCATTTGGTACTTGGTATCATCTCACAGAACCACTGTTCGAGTTGTTGAACAAAAAAAGAAGAACAAAAACGAACCAGTTGGAACAGTGAAGCTAAAAGCGACAGGATGTCAAGGAAGCCACCAGCTGGCGGTTCATGGGGTCGAGCGACCCTTCTGAGGCCACCACCACCACGGTGGCGCAGCAGCCCGTCACGTTGCCCGCGTGGATGGAGAACTACGTGCCCTCGGGGCCCATTCGGTCGGAGCTGACCATGAGCACGTCTTCAAGAGATGATGCCGAGGCAACCGATGGGTGCCAGACCATTGGTACTAAGTCACAAAGTGACCAACTGGGCTGTTTTTTTTGGGGGTACCCTTGTTGGGGTTGGTTTGAAGGGAAAGCAAAAGGGACACCCACCCAGTTTGCAGTACCCCTAGTGCGAGACACGCCGAATTGTCCTGGAGGAGTCGAATCCTTGTACTCTGGACCTCTAATTAACATCAGGAATCCCCACTGAAAAGGGGCCCGTGATGAAATGACCGGGGGGGGGTGTCTTAGTCAGAGGTCAACATTGCATGTGACGAAAACTCTGCCCGATTTGAGCGACTTTCCCGCTCAACATGGTCAAGGTCCAAAACGGGCTCCCTCTGACCCACTGGGGCTAAGTCTTGACGGAGTGACGCGAGGTGCGTGTCAAGTCAGGCTTCATTTTAAAGACATGGTCAAGGAACTGCATCTCCCCAGCTGAACGTGGAATCCAACAAACTGCACTTGTTTAAGAAACCTCCTTTGTGGGGGGGCCGTCTCTTGGGTTTCATGTTAATTTGTAGGGGAGTATAAGGTCAACCAAAACAAACGGGACAGCACCCCATTTCTCTAACATGTCCCTTGTGGGCGTGGCTCACATGGGCAAAGGCGAGAGTTGGGTCCAAAGACATGAGCAGGCCCCAAAACCGCTGGCAGACGGGTTTTCGAAGGCTACTGTGCCTAATTAAGTGTGTGTCTTGAAGGGCTTGAATACTTTGTGCAAGAATGGGGCGGGGGGTAAGTTTGCTTGAACATAGACGGATTCCGCTCGTTTAAGTGTGGTTGACTGGAATCAATCAACATGTTCTTCAAGTGTACCCCTTTTGGGGTGGAAAAGGAAAATCCAAAAAGGAAGGCCGACGTTGATGGGTTTGCATGGGGTTTCTGTTGGGGAAACCGCGGGTTTCCCGATTTGACGGTCCAAACGCCCCCCTCGGGCTTTTCGAGAGGCCATGACTCTGCCCGCTGCCAGCGGCGCACTGAAAGCGGCGCTGGAAACGACGCTGCAGTGGCTTGCTTCGCGCTAGAAGCAAAAGATGAGGACCCTTTTTGGGGTGCCCTGGTTTTTTAGTGGTTTTAAAGGACCAACTCATTTTGAGGGGTGTCTTTTTTTTGAGGGTACCCCGTTTTTTAGTGGTTTTAAGGGACCAACTCATGTTCAGGGGTGTCTTTTTTTTGAGGGTACCCTGTTTTTTTTTTGTGGTTTTAAAGTGAAACCAACTCATTTTGAGGGATTCGGGAACTCAAAACCTCCAAACAGTGGCAATTTCGAGAGGGTACCTACCCTGTTTAGGCGTTTTAAAGAAAACCATTCAGGACCCAAAACTCCTACTCGGCATGTCCCGTTGTGGGACCCTCCATCAGTGGCGATTTTGATTGACAACCACAAGAACATGCGTTCCTCTCTTGTCAACAGTGTCGTGTTTTTTCGTTGAGCAACTTGTGTCCAGACGTCCTGCATGTCTTACCGTTCTGGGTGGCTAGAGCATAAGAGACCATCTCCAGCAAAACAAAAGTCTGCCACACCCTTGTTTTGTTTGGGTAATCGCCTAATTTCATTCAGATGTTTCTGTAGAAAGATCACCTTGCCACTTCTTATTGCGCCCGCCGAGCCCTTTGTTCAAAGGGTTCCCTCAATCCGCTGCCTATTGAAAGAAAGACACCCTTGGTAATACATGGGTGGGCCTCAAAAATAGGTGCTTTTCCTTGTGGTTCCCAGTTGAAACCAGGTATCCTGAAAGAAGGACACACCCACATATTGGATTGCAGGCAACAATAGCACAAGTCAGCTCGCCACCCATACTATTAATTTTCCCAAAAGCACTTCCCGTGTTCAACTTCTACACAAACGATTTGACGACATGAGGCCCATGGTCGATTCAAATGTGTATTGAAGAACAAAGGTATTTGAATTTCCAGCTCTGCAGGAAGGGTCCTTGCGCAGTCCAGTCTGTTCCCTAGATTGTATCAACATTAGTCTACAACTCAACTGGAAAAGCTGCGTTTCTCCTGCAGTGGTCAGTGGTACATTTCCGCGAGAAAAAAGAGGGGGACTCATGAAACCCTACCAATAAATATGTTAAACTGTTTATCTATGAATAGGGGGCCAGGGGGGATGTCAAAATAGGGGGAAGAGATGAAATCGAAGTAGCGACCCCCCAAAGAATGGCCGCCGGGCGTTTGTTTGTTTGATATGCAGATCTTTTCCCAAGATCCCAAAAGATGGTCTTAACAAATCTGGAAATCCACAAGTTTGAGTAGCAGCCTGAGGCTGGGGCCCCTGGACGTGCTCACGATCCTGGGGATGGAGGTGTATTCCACAGGCGGATCGCAGGGGATTCGCCGCAAATCACCCGGGCACTGAGCCTAATTTGGAGGTTCCATAGCGCACAACAAGTTTGCTTTGTTGCGGACCTGGAGGGACCAGGAAAAAAATAAACATGGGTTGCGGACGTTGGGGGATTTGTACGCACAACCAAGGGCTAAGACCCCCGAATCTTTCCGTGCCCTCTTAGAAAAGCATTCGGAAAGTTTTCTCCGGGCCTCATGTCAGTGATTGTTTTTCCAGAATTTGCCCTGCTCGTAGGAGTGTCCTTCACACGCGCCAGTCTTCCCTTGAGATTCGGCCGTTCCCCTGAGTTTCTATGCCTCGAAACCCGTTCCAAACAATGACTCGGCCCATCTTGACCGCGGCCCCAATCCCAAAGCACCAGAACTGTTGACCCCAGATGAAATACCCCCGTCCTACCAATTGGGGGGGGGGGGTTAATCGTGAACCTCCGGCCTAAAAGATGACAGTTTTCCCCCCCGTGGAAAAACATGTCACTCCGGGATGAGCCCTGAAGATTTCCAGGAGGAGATTGCAAGAAATTCGTAGCAGTTCTTCCCCTCTCAAAATGGTTCCGCTAAAAGCAGGTTGCGAATGGACAGAAGAGGTGTTTCAATGAATCAAACCAGGGGTAGAAACAGCCAAACTTGTCCTCTATTTACATGGAACAACAAAGAAATCTGTCATCCCCTTGCGTCCATGGGAGCCTATATCATTGAGGGATTCACCCAGTAGCTGTGCATGACGGCAAGCACTTCGAGCACCCCCATATGTTTGGGGATTTCAAGCCCTGGTTCTTGTTGATGGTAGATGGGGTTTCCCACCCTCCAAACCAAGCCACCAATCACAGGCTCCCTCCCCCCACCAAACCCTCTGTGGGTTTTTGACGTGGGGCGTCAAAGGTGGCGCAGGGCGGCGCCTGGCTGCGCAGTGGCACGTGAGGGTGCGCTTCACCGTCACGGCCATCCAGGCTGGAGAGTGGGAGGGGGATTCTT
This sequence comes from Effrenium voratum, assembly GCA_963377175.1. NCBI lineage: Eukaryota > Dinophyceae > Suessiales > Symbiodiniaceae > Effrenium > Effrenium voratum. The sequence continues at coordinate 938,237 of CAUJNA010001424.1, forward strand.
GTGGAGTGGTGGGTGTGTCAGTTTTTCTTTGTTTGGTTCCCAACCAAACTGCCAGCTGTGTCTTTTTGCTTTGTGTTTTGATGGTGCCTTTTTCATTTGGCTGTGTCTCTGTTTTGTTGATTTGGTTTCCTTTTGGTTGAAACCTTCCAGGCAAATCAAAAGAAGGAGCCACTAGGTGGTTTTGGACACCCATTCTATCGAACAGTAGCGCGATGGACACCCGACGGCAAGAGTTGCAACATCCGTGATGGTTTTCTTACGGCTGAAGTATCGTTTGCCCAGAGGAGTGGGTCCTCCAATTGGATGTGTCTTAAAATAGTGGATCCCGAATATTGCGAGTTCCTGAAAACTTTGTCAGGAAGGGTACCCTCAAAAAGCCACATGAGTGGTTTGTTCTTTTGAGTTCCTTCTATACATCAATAGGCGCTGGCAGGAAAAATGGCAACCCTGGAAGCCGCGTGGGTGAGATGGTCTGGCCATAAAGTCCAGAAACTGGAAAAGTGAGTTGCTGCCACCTGGAAACTTTTCGGGGGGCGCATGGGGTTTGGGGGTGGGGTGATTGAGGACCAAAACCAATAGCTCCCAATCACTGAAGGAGGTGATATGGGGGAATTGTGTCCAAACTGGACTCAGATGGAGCCATGGATGGTTTCAATCCGCCGCCCTGAATTAAACTCACAGCAGCCAAGAAGTTCAGGCGTTGTTGGGCCAACCCCCGGGAGCGAGGCAAATCCAAGCCTCTCAGTCGCAATCACCAAAAAGCCGACAGTTCTTGGGCCAACCCACAAAGTACGGCGACTCCCCGCCCTTTCCGCGCGCTTCCGAAGCGAGTCATCGAGTCCGCGGGCGCAGCGGACGGTCGGTCGGAGGTACAGAGCAGCGCAGTGGTGCAGCGCATGGGGCAGATGGGTCTGCCTTCGAGCTCCGTCTCCGCTGCCTTCGAGGCCCGGGACTCATGGGAAGCGAGATGGGCGGCTCGTGGTTTTGAAAGGTGCCCTTTTTGGGGTGGTTTTTGAAGGGAAAATTAAAGGACCGGATAACCCCACATGCGCATTTTTTCAGTGAATGGTTCTCTGGTGGCCATGCGATAATGACTGAGTGAGTGAGTGAGTGGCCACGGGGTAGCGCTCGGTCACTAGTAGAGTGCTCTCTTCTTTTTGCTCGCGAGGCAGAGTCAGGCGCTAGATTATTCACGGCTTCTTCTTCTTCAGACAGCTGGAAGTCTAATAAGCCTGAGCTCGAGCTCTAATAAGCCTGAGCTGGAAGTCTATAAGCCTGAGTGAGAGTGAGTGAGTGTGAATGAGTGCAAGTGAGTCTGGACGAAAGTGCTGCGCCTGTCACGCAGATTGAGCCCCCGAGCCGCGCGCGACACAACATCCAGCCTCTCTAGACAGCAGCCATATGTTGCCCATGCCACGCAAACACACACCTAGATGCAGAAAATACTGCGCCTGCCACGAGATCTATGCCCCGTCTCCAAACTGCTGCGCCTGTCACGCAGATTGAGCCCCCGAGCCGCGCGCTCGACAACATCCAGCCCCTTTAGACAGCTGCCATATGTTGCCCCTGCCACGCAAACACATACCCAGATGCAGAAAATATTGCGCCTGCCACGAAACCTATGCCCCGTCTCCAAAGTGCTGCGCCTGTCACGCAGATTGAGCCCCCGAGCCGCGCGCTCGACAACATCCAGTCCCTTAGACAGCTACCAAATGCTGCCCCTGCCACGCAAACACACACCTAGATGCAGAAAATACTGCGCCTGCCACGAAATTTGCAAGCCATCTCCAAAGTGCTGCGCCTGTCACGCAGATTGAGCCCCCGAGCCGCGCGCTCGACAACATCCAGTCCCTTTAGACACCTACCAAATGCTGCCCCTGCCACGCAAACACACACCCAGATGCAGAAAATACTGCGCCTGCCACGAAATCTGTGCGCCATCTCCAAAGTGCTGCGCCTGTCACGCAGATTGAGCCCCCGAGCCGCGCGCTCGAAGACATCCAGTCCCTTTAGACAGCAACCAAATGCTGCCCCTGCCACGCAAACACACACCCAGATGCAGAAAATACAGCGCCTGCCACGAAATTTGCAAGCCATCTCCAAAGTGCTGCGCCTGTCACGCAGATTGAGCCCCCGAGCCGCGCGCTCGACAACATCCAGTCCCTTTAGACAGCTACCAAATGCTGCCCCTGCCACGCAAACACACACCCAGATGCAGAAAATACTGCGCCTGCCACGAAATTTGCAAGCCATCTCCAAAGTGCTGCGCCTGTCACGCAGATTGAGCCCCCGAGCCGCGCGCTCGACAACATCCAGTCCCTTTAGACACCTACCAAATGCTGCCCCTGCCACGCAAACACACACCCAGATGCAGAACATACTGCGCCTGCCACGAAATCTGTGCGCCATCTCCAAAGTGCTGCGCCTGTCACGCAGATTGAGCCCCCGAGCCGCGCGCTCGACAACATCCAGTCCCTTTAGACACCTACCAAATGCTGCCCCTGCCACGCAAACACACACCCAGATGCAGAAAATACTGCGCCTGCCACGAAATTTGCAAGCCATCTCCAAAGTGCTGCGCCTGTCACGCAGATTGAGCCCCCGAGCCGCGCGCTCGACAACATCCAGTCCCTTTAGACACCTACCAAATGCTGCCCCTGCCACGCAAACACACACCCAGATGCAGAAAATACTGCGCCTGCCACGAAATTTGCAAGCCATCTCCAAAGTGCTGCGCCTGTCACGCAGATTGAGCCCCCGAGCCGCGCGCTCGACAACATCCAGTCCCTTTAGACACCTACCAAATGCTGCCCCTGCCACGCAAACACAGATGCAGAAAATACTGCGCCTGCCACGAAATCTGTGCGCCATCTCCAAAGGGCTGCGCCTGTCACGCAGATTGAGCCCCCGAGCCGCGCGCTCGACAACATCCAGTCCCTTTAGACAGCTGCCATATGTTGCCCCTGCAAGAGAGAGTGAGTGAGTGAGTGAGTGAGTGAGTGAGTGAGTGAGTGAGTGAGTGAGTGAGTGAGTGAGTGAGTGAGTGAGTGAGTGAGTGAGTGAGTGAGTGAGTGGGTGGGTGGGTGGGTGAGTGAGTGAGTGTGTGTGAGTGAGTGTGTGTGAGTGAGTGGGCGGCGGGGGCGGCGGGGCGGGCGGTGGACGGCGGGGCCGGACGGCGGACGGCGGGCGCGGAGCGGTAAAAGTAAGAACCCCACACAAAGATGTGGGGAACAAAAGGAAACTGAAAGGCCGGGTTGGGGGTCCCCCAATATTTTGAGAGACAGACATATTTGGAAGGACAATCAGGGCGCATACCCACGGTTCTGGTAATGTTCTCCGGATGCAAATGGACAATGAGCCGATGGGTTGATACCGCCATGGCTCTAAGAAGGGGGGAGTTTCCAGTCGGGCGGTGTTTAGGGTGGCAAAGATCGAGGCTGAAAGCACTCAAATCAAGCAAGGAGAATCGCGTGGCGGACACTCATGGAGCGGTCCCTATATGAAGGCGAGGGTACGGGCAGCCCTTCGTTTTTGGGTAGAGGGAGGCATTGACCAAAGAAAGCCCTTTGCAAGAAAAGTGGAGGCAGAGGGATTGCGAGTCTAAGGAAGGAATGCTAGGTCCCCCAGTAGTGCCCTTTCTCACCCCTTTTTTGGTTGGGAGGGTTCCCCTACTAAAATAGACTACAGAAAAAAAGTTGGTACCCTAACGTCTCTACTGGAGGACCTAGAATGCTTTGTGGGCAAAAGGAAGACATGAGGCGAGCCTGCAGCAAGAGCTTGCTCAACGAGGCGCGGCCGTGCGGACTCGATCCGGATCCCCTAGCCCAGTCGAGTTGTGACATGGAACACTCCCAGAATATCTCAGCGCGGAGGAGGGCGGTCTATGGTGCATTTTGGGAGGGAGCCATTGGGGAACTCTCGGATTTTTTGTAAAGGAGCGCCCCCTTAATTGGCCCGAGACGTTTGGACCCCTGCTAGGATATTTACCCTCCCTCCCGCTACACTGAAGGCTTCAGCTTCAACTTCGCTTCAAGAGTAATTCGATTTTTCAAGTGACCTCCCACAGGTACTATGTTGCTGAGGGTATCAGAAGTGATGCAAAGGTCAACAGGCCACGAAGACTGCCGGTCGAAGGTCATGGCCGCTCATCCCCCCCATTTGAGTTCGAGTCGTCACTAGTGCGCAGCCATGGGTTGCCTATGTCTCCAACCGCTGTATAGCTAGCTACTAGGTTGTGACTGCAGGTTTTCAGTTTGAAAAAGGGGTACCCCATCAGTGGCCCCCTGAGCAAGGATAACACGCACAAACCGGTGGCATGGAAGCCGCTTTTGGATCGAGGCACACGGAAAAGTGTGCCATGGGCAGCTGCCTGATTCACAGGTTATGAGCCCAAGGTCGTGACCACGGCGCCGACGCAATGGCGACTGGAGGTGGAAGACAGAGAAGAACCAGGACCTTGGAGGCGAACGAAGCCGCAGGCAAGGGGTCTGGCAGCAACGGCAGACCCACCCTGGAGGCGGAAGATGATCGAGGACCTACGATGGTGGCAAGGCCGGACGGCTCGGTGGAGGCGGAGACGGCGGCACTTTGGCCGGATGGTCCTCAAGGAGAACCAGAGGAGCTTGGACCTGGGCGGAATGCGCTGTTCACACCCCAACAGATGAGGAGGTTGGACGAGTGGACTGATGAGGCACCGCTGATCAATGCGAGTCCTGGAGACGGTGACCGAGGAGGATTTCCGGACTACATTGAGAGGTCCAACGAGGGCATGGTGGAGGCCAGAGAGATGGCGATGGCATCGCAGCAATTGGCTCTACCGGTACCTGGAGGACTGGCGGAAGGTCCACGGCCAGATCAATGGTCAGCTCTACAGCGTGCTCTACCAGCACCAGGAGGATATGCTGGAGGCCCACGGCTTCCCCAATGGCAAGATCAGCGTATGGGGCAGCAAGTGGTTCTTCAAGGACATGGAGGACCTGGTGGTGGTCAAGGAATTGCTCTATGGCCAGATCCCATGCAGGAGATGCGCTACTACATGATGCAGCTGGTAGCTGATAACCAGCAGCTGAGGAAGGTAGTTGGGAGCTGCGTAAGCCAGGTCAATGATCTGCAGCGGAGGTGGCAACAGCCGGAACCTGGTCAAGGGCGAGGTGAGGAGCATGGAACCCCTGAGGGTCAAGCTGAACCTGGTGAACAGGAGGAGGAATCGTCGGAGCTCCGTGCGGATCAGCCGGGAGCAGGACCTGGACAATCGCTGGACGTTATGTTGAAGATTGTCCAAGGGATGCACGCCATGCAGCAGCAGATGCTGGACCAGCAGAAGAAACCTGAGGGGGGCGACGACCACCGCGAGATGGTGAAGAACAACGCCATGGAGCTGCCGAAGTTGGTGGAGTACCGACCAGAGAGCGCCCCGATCGACTTGGGTGATTGGATCTGCGTCCTGGAGCCGATCATGGCGGACTTGAGTGAGTCCTCACACCAGTGGTGGCATAAGGTGGTGGAATCGGCGAGAGCCTGGTACTCCAAGTATCAAGCAACACCGCCGCTGGAACGACTGCGACTCCAGCCGAAGGACCCCGCTGAGCTTCAGGAGGCGAGGTGGAGGAGGTTGGAACGGCGAGCAGTGGGATTACTCCTTCGAGCGGAGCTCGGGAAGAGATGGTGGCAACGAAATCAATGAGTTGCTACGCGATCTTGTGCAAGCTCATGGCGAGCTATCAGCCTGGAGGCTTGGTGGAGAAGTCGGTGATCTTGCAGAACCTGGAGAACCCCCCGCAGGTCGACACCCTGGCAGCGTTGGTGGTTAGCTTGCGGAAGTGGACGCGGTGGAAGCAGCGAGCTCAAGAACTTGGGGTGACCATTCCGGACCCGACGGTGCTTGCTCGATCGTTGAACAAGATGGTCAAGAAGGTGGTGGAGATGCAGCCGGAGCTTTCGTTCAAGATGGCCTTGGCGAGAAATTCGCTGCAGCTGGACTCCATCCCCTCGCATGAGGCGGTGGACCGATATGCGGAACACGTGCTGTCGGAGGTGGAAGCGATCGCCCATCTGGAGAAGGATATCAAGGCACCGGTGACGAAGGGCCAGCAGGTGGACACCCGCGTCAAGAAGGTGGACACGGCAGACGTCAAGCCGGACACGAAGAAGGCTGGAGAAAGTGCGAAGCCTTGCAGGTTCTTCCTTTCGGAAAAGGGCTGCAGGCTTGGTCGTGGATGCCGATGGAGCCATGACCAGAAGGATGAGAAGATGAGGTGTTGGTCGTGTGGGGCGAGCGAGCACATGCGGAAGGACTGCCCGGTGGCCAACGTAGCCAAACCCAACCCGGATCGGAAGCCCAAGGCGGCGAAGGTAGCTGTGGACGAGGAGTTGAAGCAGGAGGTCATGGCCGAGGGGAACAGGGAAGCGACCCCGAGGGCGGCGACTACTACAGCAGCTACAAAGGAGGACTCTCCGGGAATGGCGAGCTCGGCATCAAGCGAGAAGGAGGATGGGACCATGAAGGACGTGCTCCAGGAAGCCACGAAGATGCTGAGGAGCCTCAACGTGAAGACGCCGGGAAGCGGTGCGCCGGTGGAGGATGAGAAGAAGCTGAGCGACTTGCAGAAGCAGTTGGACGGCATGAGAGAAAGGATGAGAATCCGACAGGTCAGACTGTCGAAGGTCGAAGTGGGCGGGGTACGAGGGCTGGTGGACTCTGGAGCAACGAATCCGCTGCGGGCCGTGGAGAAGGATGAGGACGTTTCGGGCTATGAGGAACGGACGGTGGAGTTGGCTGCTGGGGAAACCTACAGCCTGAAGGTGACCCCGGGTGGCACGCTCATCGCAGAGGACCGGAAGACCCAGCCGATAATCCCGATGGGAATGCTCACGAAGGACCTGAACTGCAAGGTCAAGTGGAGCGGCAAGGCTTGCTCCATCCTACATCCTGGACGAGGGCAACTACCGGTGGTGATGTGTCAAGGGTGCCCAGAAGTACCCAGGGAGCTGGCACTTAGCCTGAACCATGAGTTGGAGGGGGTGAACCGCTTCAAGGTTAGGTCGCTCTCGAGAAGGGAGGAGGTGGACTTCGTGAAGAAGGTGGTGGAATTGCATCCGGTTTTCGACGAAGTACCGGAGGAGATCAAGCAAAGGCTGATGGTGGAGCCGGCGGAGGATTGGAAACCGCTGGGACTGAATCGGAGCCGCAGGAGAAGGCTTGAGAAAAAGGGAGGAGCGATGGTCCACCTGTTCGCGGGGCCGGAGGAGGGGTTTGACCTTTCGAGGGCATACAAGGAGCAGAGTGGAGATCCGCGGGACATCTTGGAGTACGACATCCTTCGAGACGAGACCCATGACCTCATGGACAACGGGCTCATGAGCGGGCTGGTACGGTTGGCTCTGGATGACCGAGTCAAGGCCGTGGTGGGGGGACCGAACTGCAGGACGAGATCGGTGCTGCGATTCTACCCGCTGCTCAACAGGACTAGGCCACGTCCGGTGAGAACAATGGAGCATCGATGGGGCCTGCCGGAGATGGACGAGGGAGAGAAGGCGATTGTCCGAGAAGATGATGTGTTGATGTTCCGCTTCATCCTGATTTACCTGTTGGCGGACATCACGGCGAAGGCGAGAGAAAACGAAGGTGGTGGGGTGGAATTCTTCATGGAGCAGCCGGCGGAACCCAAGGGCGAGCCGAGATGTGCTTCGTGGTGGAGGACCCCGGAGTGGAAGACCCTGGAAAAGCTTCATGATTTGAAGGAGGTCACCTTCATGCAAGGAGACTGGGGTGGACGAGCGGTGAAGCCTACGACGGTGGGCACAACGATGGACTTTAGAGGGCCGGAGAAAGGCATCTGCGGACTACATCAGGGAGAAGCTCAACGTCATGATCGGGAGGTGGAAAAGCCAAGGTGGGAAATGACGGATGAGGAGAAGCTCAGCTCGTCAAAGGCGTTGGCACGGTGGGCTCCTGGGATGATGAGAGAGCTAGCCAGATGCCTCCGGAAGGAGGTGGACGGTGAGTCGAGAACGAAGGTGAAGGCTCTGTCGTGGGAAGAGCATGTGAAGTTGGGGCACCTGCCGTTTCGGCGGGACTGCCGAGTTTGTCAGGAAGCCTCAGCCAAGGACAGGCCACATCGAAGGGTACGACATCCAGCCGGGAATGTCCTCTCCGTGGATTTGAGTGGACCGTTCATCAAGGGCATCGATGTGGACGGAGTCCAAGACCGAAGGTACCTGCTCGTGGCTGCGTTTACATGGCCACAGATCCACACCGAGGAGGGTGAGGAGCTTCCTGCTACAGAACCAGGCGAGGGAGAAGATCTACTACCGGTGGAGGAACAGGAGGCTCAGGGCGAGCAGGAGGAAGAAGAAGGCTTCAATGTGGAAGGAGCCCGAGAAGAGGAGGAGCAGCCGGTGATTCCGGAAATCCAGAAGGAACCGCACCCGCTGAAGACGTTGTACATGACGGTCCCGCTGAAGTCCAAGGACAAGCGAGAGGTCTTGGCGGCGATCCAGGAGGTCTATATCAGACTGAGAAGAGAGGGCCACCTGGTGCTGAGACTGCACTCAGATAAAGGAGGCGAGTTCATGAGCAAGGAACTAGCCGGCTGGTGCCGACTGAGGGACATTAGAAAGTCCACCAGGACACCGGATCAGATGCAGGAGAACGGAAGGGCGGAGGCCGCAGTAGGGGTCGTGAAATCCATGGTGAGGAGGGTGCTGATAGCATCACGATGGGAACCGAAGTGGTGGCCCTGCATCGCCCGCTACGTCTCGGAGGTGCGCTTCAAGTTTGACCAGACCGGAGACCATCCGAAGTATCAGTTCGGAGAGGAGGTGGTGGTGCCGAAGAGAGCTTGGAAGCAGAAATCCTTTGAGGCGAAGAATCAGCGAGGCAAGTACCTGGCCCCGCTCTATGACATCACCCACGGTCATGCGGTGAAGCTGGACTGTGACAACAAGGTGGTGGCGGTGTCGAAGGTTCTCTCAGGCTTGCGAGAAGGGGAAGCCCCGAGAGCAGAAGGACAAGAGGAGGAAGAGAATCCTGAAGGGGAAGCTCTGTTCGATGAAGCTCTGCGTGTGAGAAGACGGTTGAGGATGAAGACGAGCGACCCGAGAAGGATGGACGATGGTGGTGGTGACAAGGTCGCGGAGAGGATTCGGCTGCTTCGCCACATCATCGTGGAAGAAGAAGAGAGGATGTTGGAAGATGAAGAAGGGACCGCCGAGATGACCTTCCGAATGGTGCGGAAACTGCGAGATGAGGAGGAGAACCTGAAGCAGATGGTTCCGGATCAGACGGAGGCGGAGAAGATCTTGCACACGAAGATGGTGTCTCCGAATGAGGTAATCTCCGACAAGGAAGGTTGGGCGGCCTCGATTAAGACCGAGCTGGACTCGCTGATGACGGAGAAGCAGGCGCTACGGAGGGTGCCGCCCAGGGAGGCGGAGAAGATGATCCGAGAGAAGGGCAGCAAGCTGTCTGTGGTGCCGGCCAAGGCGATCTTCAGTGTGAAGGCCGGGAGTTCTAGAAGGAAGACCAGATTGGTGGTCTGTGGGAACCACGTGGCGCGGGACACGGAGGCGGAGGGCGACACCTTTGCGGGTGGGACGGACATCACGGCGATCCGCCTGCCGGTCAAGGTTGCGATGGAAAAGAAGTGGACTATGTCTGCGTTGGACATCAAGTCTGCGTTTCTCAATGCGGATTTGCACGAGGAGAAGGAGCCGGAAAACCTGGTGGCGATGAGGCCTCCGACCATCATGGTCAGATTGGGCTATGCGGAGCCGGGCGAGCTGTGGCTGATCGACAAGGCCATGTACGGACTTCGACAGAGCCCGAGGAGGTGGTCTGATCATCGGGATGCGGAGCTGGCGAAGCTGACGTGGGAGGTGAACGGTGTCTACTACAAGCTGGAGCAATGTGCCGCGGAGCAGAATTTGTGGCGGATCTTGGAGGTTGGTGATGGCACCGAGGTTCTGGCCGGTCTGGTCTCTATATACGTTGACGACGTCCTCACGGCGACAGAGAAGCCGGTGCGAGAAAGGTTTGAGGCGGTGGAGGTGGGAAACGAGCAAGCCGGACGTCCTGACGGAGGAACACCAGATCCGCTTTCTAGGAATGAGCTTGAAGCGGGAGGAGAATGGGATCTTCCTGCATCAGAGCGACTACGTCGAGGAGTTGCTGAAAAGGCATGAGGGCGAGCTGGTGAGATCCAAGACGCCGATGTCCAAGGAAATTGCGGACGAGGCGGATGAGGATCCGGGCCATTTCACGGCCATGGACCTCACGAGAGCTCAGAAGGTGACGGGGGAGATTCTGTGGTTGATGACAAGGACACGGCCGGACCTGCTCTACAGCATGAGTCGTATGTGCAGCATGACGTCCAAGAATCCCAAATGGACGATCAAGGCTGCGGGCTATGTTCTGGGCTACCTGAAGGATACGAAGGCATGGGGGCTATGGGTGTCTGGAGACACTGGACGACATTGGTCGGGTCATGGTGCCGCCGGATTGCAGGCCTATGCAGATGCTTCGTTTGCGCCGTTGGGAGAAAGGAGCCAAGGATGTTCCTTGGTAGCATGGAACGGCACGGTCATTGCGTGGAAGGCAGGAAAGCAGGCTTTTCCAGCACTGTCGACAGCGGAAAGCGAGCTGATCGAGGCGATCGACAGCGTGATCCTTGGAGACAGCGTGGAGGCGTTGATCACAGACACCCTGGGTATGGACAATTTCAAGAAGATGTTGCTGTCGGATAATGCGGCAGCGGTGGCGATTGCCACGGATGTCACAGGTTCGTGGCGAACACGGCACCTTCGGTTGAGGTCATTCCACCTGCGGTGGAGGATCAGGGCCGGAGATTGGGAACTACGACACTGCCCAGGACAGCAGATGCTGGCAGACCTTGGCACAAAGCCATTGGGTCCGATGAGGATCAAAGAGCTCTGCGACCTGTGGAACCTCAAGGCCATGGGAGAAGAGAGCAAGGTGACCAAGGTGAGCAAGGCGGTGGTTCAGCCGGAAAGGGAGAGGTGGATCCAGTTGCTGGTGATCTTGATCGTGATCACTGGTTGCAAAGCACAGGGCAATAATCCACAGCCGGAGGAGGACGGTGTGGACATCTCCGTGGTGGTGTTGCTGATAGCTGTGGTTGCGGTGGTGATTTACCGCTTGGCTACCGAGGCTGTGTCGGGGCTCCGCCAGGGGATCAGGAGGTTGAGAGTGAGCAGTGTGGAAAGGAGCACTCAGACAGGAGAAGAAGAAGAAGAAGTCATTGAGGTGCCGAGATCGCAGAGCGCTTCGGTGGCACGGTCTTCCAGCTCTACCAGCGGGACTGCCTCAAGGTCAAGTGCAGTGAGGAGGCGGAACGGTGGGAGCACGGGTGGGCAGCCTGCAGACGAGCGAGCTCCCACAAGGTCGGTTGAGCAGGAGACAGAAGATGAAAGATTGAATGCCAGGTGGCGGGAGGAGCTTCGGGTCATGGAACAGCTCCGGTGGCGGGAGCTGCAGCCGGAACCGGAAGCAGTTGAGGTTTACTACATCACCTCGATGGGTGACCGGATTCACTGGCGACGCAACTGCTATGGGCTCCGGAACGCCACTGTCCGGGGAATGCGGGCGGTGCTGCCGTGTCCTCACTGTTGGCTGGGAGAACGACAGCGAGCACGGGGCGCAAGATCGTATCGTGGAGAAGACGGCTTTCTGCATAGCAATGCTCGATGTGTGGGCATTGGAAGGGAGCCGCCGAACCCTATGCAGCCTTGCAGGTTTTGCCAAGGTGGCGTGACCGGCGAGAACTTTGAGAGAATGCAAGATGAGGGCAGATGGCCCCGAGGACTGATGTGATGCGGCTTGAGCTGGGCATCCTCTATGGCAAGAACGGAGGATGTGAGAGCTAGGAACGTTTTGTCATTTGTGCCCTCTCTGAACACAAAGGGGAGGAGTGCAGGTTTTCAGTTTGAAAAAGGGGTACCCCATCAGTGGCCCCCTGAGCAAGGATAACACGCACAAACCGGTGGCATGGAAGCCGCTTTTGGATCGAGGCACACGGAAAAGTGTGCCATGGGCAGCTGCCTGATTCACAGTGACAACCCCCTAATATGAAGCGAGTGAAGCGTCAAAACTATGGTTGTCGACGGCCCCCGCAAATGTTCAAACGATTCCTGTAGCCTTGTTCGGCCCTATTACTCTTGGGTGGAAGTAAATGGCCGCAAGTCCCCATTTCGGTTCTGTCACCTCCCTTTACTTACCCACAGGAAGTTGTGCCATCTATGTTGGCCCTGGTTTAGGTGGAAGGTGCCATTGGGATTGTTTCTCGGTGGATTTTGAGGGTATCCTTTTTTGGTTGGTTTGTCACATGGCCGCATTGGGATTGTTTCCGGCTGTTGGCTGATGTGGTTTACAAAACCAACGGAAACCGATTTTGAATCCTACTTTTAGGTTGGAATCTCTATTTTAAGCCATACCTTCACTGTTCTTGGCCACTCGTTTCGCTTTTTGGTTTTTGGTTCTGTTCATTTTCAGTAGGTTCTTGGCCTCCAAAAACCAGGCGGTTCTTCGTGTAAGCCACCATCGCCCGTTTGGTTGCCTTACCGCCTGGGGGCTCGAAGTGACGCGCGCAGGTTCGGACCTGCAGCCCGCGGTGGTGGGTGCCGCGCCGCTGCAGGAGGGCAGCGGCTGGTCGCCCCTGCCCACCAGCCCGCCGCTGGCCGAAACTTTGGAGAGCCGTTTTTGGTCTAGTTTCAGCCAAAAACTGGTAGGCTAGGTGCTTCTAGAGTAATATGTTGTGTTTGTGTTAGGCTAGGTGTTTCAGCAAACTTTGTTGCTAGGTGCTCCCCATGTTTTTCCCTTGGTGTGTGTGTGTGTCTTTTTTAGGTTGGACCCATTCTTGGGTTTTTTCCTAGGTGTCCAATACATATTTTCCTTGGGGGGTCTGGGTATGTCCTGTTTGAGGTTGGGTTTTTTCCTAGGTGTGCAACATATGTTCCTTGGTGAGTGTGTGTTTGTCAAGTTTGGAACCCCCGCCCCCCGAAATGGTTGTTTCCTTTTGAAGTCCCGTATTTAAACCCCAAACATGAGATACCCTCAAGAAACGATAGATCCATGTGGGTATGTGACAAATCACTGGGACCGACGGCGTTCTTCTTGGAGTGGCTCGGCCACTTTTCTGTGCCTTGCGACTTGGCAAATGCGTTGTGTTTTCTGCAAAGCTGATTTGCAGCAGTTTCACCAATTTGGGGTGCACCCATTTTAGAGCCTACTTTAGTGGGGATTGGGATGTTCACTGGGGGTACATGGCCATTTGGGTAGACAATTGGGAGAAGGTGTCCTTCAGTTTTCCTTTTCCAGGGGGAAACAAATGGAGTCAGGCCAGCAGATGCAGCCACCACGACCAGCGCCAAGCCTCCGGGACCTGCACTGACCGGTGGCGAGGAACCGTCTGGAGACGGGCAGGGCTGGCAACTCAGCTGCGCTTTAGCGGCCTCGGCATGGTCTCCAAAATGGATGGCATCCTCCTCAAAAAACGAAGGTGGGGCGGTGCTTTTATTGGTTTCCCCCCCGAAAACTAGCAGCTCCCCGGAAAAAGGGGGGGGCTTTAGGTGGTTGGACCCTTTGGACCTAGGGATGGTGTTTGTCGACCAAAGTTCATAGCCGAGAGATTTGTTACAAGCCCGCGGCTTGGGGGGGTCTTCCATGCTTTGGTATCCAATTTTTTGGGGAAGGGGCGCCAGGGCGAGCTGAGTCAGGTGGCTCCCCAAAATGGGCAGGCGATCTTTTCCGATTGGATGCTCCACAAGGAAGCAACACGAGCCACCCAGCTCGACCTTGCGTTAGAGGTCTTTCCAAGATCTCGGTTGCCAAGGATAATACCGCTGACTGTGGTCTGCGTCGCTGCTTGCATCGGTCTGCTGGCAGGAGGCCGGAGAGTCAAGCTTCAGGGGCGCTTGGCAACCGGCGGACACCGTCAAGCGGACCCCTGGAAACCAGAAAATCAGTTCCACCAGACCCCTGGAACAAGGACAAGCCAACAACTAAGGGTAAATGGGGGGGGAAGGTTTTTTTTTTTTAATGGCTTATCTGCCAAATGTCCTCGAGTTTGCTCTTCCACTGAGCACAATGAGCTGCTCAAGTGCTTTGATCCACAAGATTGGTAACGAGGCCATGGGGTTAGCCCTACAGGGAGTCATTAGTGCTGCGAGCTTGGTTCGGTCTAAGGCCCCTTTCAAGCTTTTTTGGGTCAGGTGGGAGGATTTGGTCCGTGTGTCTTATTGACACAACAAAAGGGGTACTGTTTGCCAACAAAAAGGAAGCACACACCCAAGTGCAGCTAGAAATGTTGCACCACGCTCGCCAAAAACTGATGTCATTGGGTGACACGATTAATATTGTTGGTTTCCTTTGCGGTGTGTGATGTTTGTAGGTCTGAAGTTGCCTCTAACTACCAGAGCCCAAACTGGGGGTGTACCTTTTTTGGTTTCCCATCAAAAGGTGAAAAGTGTACGGAGCCTCTAAAGAATACACACCATAATATGGGTATATCAGGGTTTGGTTTCCCTTTGGTTTCCCCTTGAAACTTTGGCTCGCCCCTGCAGAAGAAAGACATCCCTCGTCGGCTTTTTTCCATATCGTCTCTCTTTGTTGTAAGTACGCTTTTGGGGGTTGAAGGGAAGCGGTTTTTTTTTTGGGGGGGGATGTTGATAAGGGCTCATATTCCTTTATGGGCCTGCCCTTTTTAGGGTACTCTTCTTGGAGTGATTTTAAAGGACACCCAAAAGGACATCCGTATTTGGGGTCCGAATCCCTGTTTTGAGGTCCCCATCATCTCCATGTATGCATGGGTGTGTCTTTTGTAAAGCTCTGTACTCCCCAAAATGGTGGTTCTCCTTTTGGTGTCCCTCATTAAGAAAAATGAGAACACGGGTCCTCCGCCTCGCAAGGAAAAATGACCCACCCAAAAATTCGCAGTCGCTCGGAGGCGCCATCTACGCGGTGTGCTACTCGGGCCCGCAGCCTTCTCTGCAGAGCCCCCACGGCAAGCTGTCGAAGGTCGCGGACTCCAACTCGGCCCTCGCGCGCCTCGGTTCAGTGGGTCACGGCGAGACGGGTGAGGTGCGCGCGAAGCGCGAAGAACGGGTGAGGCGGGCGGTTTCCCCACCGAAGCTGAAGGACGTCTTCAAATGTTGGGAAGAGAAAAAGTAGATTATGGTGAGCTTGTCTAGTTTGAACCCTCGCACCAACCAATGTTGTTGGCATGTTTCCGATTGTGACCTCATGGCATGTTTTAGCTAAATTTAAGAACTTGTAAACTTATAATTCTCAAAAACGCGCGAGGTGGGGCGTACGGGGTGCTTTTGAAGCAACGAGCGCGTGGACGGACGAGTGGACGAGTAGACGGACGAGTGGACGGACAGCTGGTTTAGCTTCGGGGTTCAGCCAAAGTGTTGCATTTTTGCCGGGCGTTTCTTTGGGTTACCCTTGGAGGTGAAAAGGGTAGTCCCAACACACACACACACACAAGTATGCAAGTCTTGTTTTTTTCTCAACAGATGATTCAGCTTAGTTGACCGGCCCAAATCAGCTCTTCCACCTGGGCGGGAATGGGTCTGACGAAGCAGAATCTGAACAAAGTTGCGCCAACTGACCATGTTTTTGGGTTGCAAAAGGCTTGTGCCTTGCTCACTTTTGAAGTAGGTCGAAGTTCCTGAACCTACCTAAGACCTACGGTGGACTGTTTCTCGGGAAGTGTGAGATTTGGGTTGTGCTTCGCCTTTGACAAAAAGGAAATGGCACCCACAACAGGGTCAAACAATGTGGACAGAACGCAAGAAAACAGCGTAAACATGGAAAACGCGCTGCCAAAAGCAGCTTGTTGAATAAGTGAAGCTTGTGCTTTGCGGGGCAGACAGGTTCGTTTTGCGATCAGGAAGTGGACCTCGCTGAACTTTGACCTGGTATGTTATTTTGGGTGCCTGAAAGCATCGGAGAATCAAAGTGTTTGTTTCTTTTCTCAAATAGAAAAAACAACGCATTGGGTGTGTTTATGTGCATGTGGTGTTTCTTTGTTCTGAAAGCCGGATTGGCAAAAATAGAAACAACACGGCATAGCAAAAGAGATGGGAAGAAGGAGTGAAGGACTGAAGTGCGTGCAACAAAAGGTAATGAGCGAAGGAAAGCAACAAGAAGCAATACGAGCAAGCAAAAGTCAGCCAGAACAGACGGCAACATGACATGCATGCATTGTAAAGATCGTGCTACAGAAAGGCAGGAAAGTCAGCAAGCCAGCAGGCAGCCAACCCAACAAAAATCGGCAAGAGCCAAAGCGAAAGCAGTGAGCACAGTCACTAGTCTACTCGTCTGAATGATGCATATAAGTTTGCAAGCCTGTGTGTATTTCAATCACTACCCCGAAGGTGTGTGTGTGTGTATGTGTTTCGCTGCGTCGAAAGTACAATGCGCCAGCAATGGCGTCTTACTCAATGCGTCGTAAAGCTATGCATGCATATATCAGGAGGTTCGGGGTGGCAGCACCAACATCCCGAGCCCGCAAGGAGCAGGAGGGAGATGCGAACTGTATTGAATGCGAACCTCCAAAACATAAACTTCCTTTTGACTCCTCGAAACAATCTCTCGGAAGGGTACCAACTCACGGGTTTGTGTCAAAACAGGAATCAGACCCCCAAAATGAGCAGTTTCTGATTGGTTCCCCTTTGACACCATCCAAAATGGGTACAACTCAAACAGAGACACCCAAACGCGCTGTTCGGAAGCTAAGGACTCGAGCGAACTCAAACCCGGCGCTGTTCGTACCCAGGAGAGAGGGCGCGGTTTAGCGCAGAGGTGGTGTGCGTCCACGTGCTGTTCACTCTCCCTAGTGGAACTGTACAGAAGCCCCGCTCAAAAGGAAAGTAGTCTTCCAAAAGAAGATCTGTGCACTTCCAACTCAGCAGGAGGAGTCTTTCAATTTCGAGGATGTTTAGGCGCGCGTGTTGAGAATTTCCAACCGCCGACCTGCTCATTTCTCTTACTCAAGAAACCTTGGCATGTTCCCTTTTGGGATTCAACGAAACTGGTGACTTGTAAATATGGGTGTGAATTTTCATAGGGAGCCCTTTGGTGAAGATCAGGTAGGAGATTCATCTTCACCAACCCCTCTTGATTCATTGCCACATCCTTGGCAATCGAAGCTGTTCGCCTGAACGTGGTCGTGCAAAAACTTTCGAGCGAGTCACGACCTCGATCGATAGGACGCCCAGTGGTCGGGCACTCATTCCAGACCTCCGGGAATCCGCGAAGGCCCGCTGCGGATCGTCGATGGGTTTGTGTCCACTCGGAGGGAACCAGGGAACCCGAAAGCTCGGTGTTCTCCATTCGGCGTCCCTGAAAATTTCCAAATAGACAGCGAAATTTGCGAAGCGGGCTCAAATGCGATAGTGATCGCGTAGATCGGCACGTATCTTTCTTTGTTGATATCTTTGGTTGATGCTTAAAAAGGAAGCGGTCATGCCGAGTATGTCGTACACAGCACTCGACTCTGTTTTCCTCCCCGGCTGCGGGAGCGAGCCCGTTTCCACTCGTTGGGCGTTGGGCCACAGGCTCAGTCCGTCTTGTCTTTCATGAGCTACCCATTACAAGCAGTCTTGGGGGGGGGGGGAACTCCAATTCCCGGTGCCGCGGAGTGCCGTGGTCAAGAAGGCTTCTGGTAGAAGGCTTGTAAGGGACATTGAGGGACCACAGGTTTCCTTTTAAGGTTCATTTGGTTAGACTCAGATGGGTTTCACTGGTAGACGGGCTTTATAAACCATCAAGGCCACCTATGTACACTTGCCAATGGGTGTGGCAAGACGCCCATGTGATTCTTTTCCGGTAGGATTGTGTGCATCGCTTTAGTACCAGGTTTCGCTTGTGACTCACTTGGGGGGATGGTCATCAAATCTTGGGAGTCCAGTGAAGCACTGCAAGAGTTCCTCCTCTCAACTTCGAATTATGCGGAGGAGCGTATTGAGGGGCTCTACTCAAGTGGTTCATGTCCCTTATCAGAAGTGAATATGCCGATAACCCATGCAAAGTCTTGACCTTGGCAAATGTTGGCCACTTTGCTGTGCGACCTTTTGTCAGATATGATATTGTTTTTGGGGGCATGTATTTTTATCATAGCATGTTTGTTCATTGCCATGGCCAATGCGCCAAATGGCTCAAGCTTTTCAACTCGGCGACTCGATCCCGCAATTTCGGCGCTGAAACATCGCGGCACGTCGCGCACTTCATCAGCACGTTGTGCTGTTGCCGTGCGCTCGTGGTGGTGTTCTTGGCGGAGGTTGGTCGGGGGTTTCTGGTTGGAGTTGGTGTGCAATTGGTTTGCTTTGCCTTGCTCGCTGCACTGCATTGTTTGCCTGCTTGGTTTGCTGCTTTGTGCTTGCTTTCGGTTGTCTCTGCCCTTGCTGGGTTCATTCATCTTTTGGTTAAAGGCACCCTTTTGGTTCGTGTTTGTGCCGGCCGAGGGCACCCGCTTTGCCCTTGGGACTGGGGGGATAAGGTGGTCTCTTCTTGTTGGTGGGTTAGGGCCTGTTTTATCCATCCCGAAACTCTGTTTCAAACCCTTTCGCAGGTTATCAGCCGTAGGATTCGTCCTCGGTTGGCACCGCGAACCCCTTTTAATAATAACCCTGCAGGTACCGTAGGTCTCTGTAGGCGTCATGTCGGGAGTCACTGAGGACCGACCTCACGTGGTGACCGACGAATGGGTTCTCGGCCAGGCCGGAATCTTGGACGTTGTGAATGACGACCAAGTGCCCGGACAGCCAATGTTTTCCGGTCCTGACTTTTTGTCGGACCACTCTTTTTCAGAAGCAATGCCTTCAGGAAGGTCCAGTGCTACTCGCACTGATGAGCTATCGTCTAATGCCTCAAGAGCTAATCGCTCTCAGGGTCATGGGGCTAATCGTCCTGACCATGATGATTCCGTCTCAGGACGTGATGATGACGAGCCCGGTATTGCACCTGGAGCTCAATCCTCATCTTTCCCGGAGCTGATGAATATTGGTCAGTCCGAGTTTCGTGACTCTCGAAGTAGCAGTAGACCTGTGCCAACCAGCAGTATAGTTTTCAAGCGCTCGGTAATCCCGAACCTGGTACATCCAGTGGAGTTGCATTTGACGTTCATCTGCCGACCGAATCCGGTGGGCTCGATTGGAGAGCCTCATGGCCTAACGACGGAAACATTTTTGGTATGGATTTTGCCGCATGGATGCCAGGGCCACCCGCCCCGTCATCTTTTCCACAATTCCAAAGCCCAAAACGGGCTGCTGGAAGCGATGAATTCATGCTACCTTTGTCGATTGAGAATCTCAATCCTGACGTGGCCAGCCGTAACGTCAGGCCAAGACCGTCGGTAAACCCGACCATGAGGAACATGTCCCCTCCCCCAGGACTTTCAGGATTTGAGAGCCCTAGGGAGCGTAATATCGTAGATAGATTGGATTTGCATCCCAGTCCAACCCCAAGCAAACGATCAAGGTCAAATTCGACTGGATCGTATAGGGCAAGGGGGATGGATCGGGAAACTGCCCACAGGGGTAACCCCAGTGCGCGGGACTCAGGACGCGGTCGATCAGGCGATCCCGCGTCGATTGTCGGTAGGGATCCGCTAAACGCGGACACGTTGATTAACGTGCTTGATGGGATCGAAGCATTCCAGGAGGAATTCAATAGGTCGAGTGGCCCGAATGTACAGCCTGTTCGCCCTACGCCCAAAGCGGCTTCCTTTCTCGCCATTGACAACACAGACGGAGCTGATGTTCCGATTGAGTCTGAGTCCATGATGGCATCAAGTTCCAATCACAACAACACTGTCAGCAGCGCTACCGATGTTGAATCAATGTCTGAGTCTAGAGCGTCCAATGCGACTGATCTGCATGACGTTGTTATTGCTGATATGAAGCCTGAAGTTCCTATGCGGACTGATAGGCCGGTAATTCCCAAATTGTTTGTGACAAAGGGTCTAGGCATGCCACAGCCATCAGCTGTTCGTGATGCCAGAAGATCTGCACCGTATCAGAGTCAGTCTCCGAATCGGAGCGAATTCCCACGGCCATCAACGGCGGTACAAGATGATTTCAGGACACCTCCGAGATCTAATCCGATCATGGTTGATTTGTCCACTCCTCGAGATCGTGGATCAGGGTTTGGTCCTGCGAGTGAGGAGCAACCCAACGAGGTTGCTGATCTTGTAACTGCCCTTGAAAGAGGGAGAGTGGACTCTTCGGTAAGTGCGATCATTCATCGCCTGGTTGCTAAGGTCGAAGACCTTGGGCGTAGGAATGATAGAAGTGATCAATGCATCAAGCAGCTCTCCACTGAGGTCAACTCGTGGAGGGCCAAATACGACCAATGCGTCCATGTGAGTAGCACGTGTACGCAGGCTGCGAACGCGGCCATGCAGCTGTCACAAGGGACTAAGGACATCGTGACCGAGCTTGGCCAACGCGTCAAGATCGTTTCCAATCGCATGATGAGCATAGGCGATGCCCTAAATGAGAGAGCCAGCTATGATGATGTTGCTCGCTCCATCACCCAAGTTCAAACTGTCTTTGAATCTCTTTCTGATCGAGTAACCGGGCTTATAGCTCGTGTTGATATGATCGAGAGATCTCTAGTGGAGAGCCAATCCAACCATCCTGCGATTGGTGGAGTAAACCTCAAAATCGAGGACCTGTCCACTAGGGTATGTCAAATTGATAGGATGATGCAGGATGTCGAACAATGCTGGACAAATAATAGGGACGGCATGAAGTGGGTTAAAGACCAACTTTATGAAACACAAGCCAACCTTGAGATAAAGTCAAGGGACTGCAAATCCTACACGGACAAGCAAAATACTCATAACATGGCCGTTTCGACTACGCTCAACAGTAAGCTCGAGCAAATGCTCGAGGTGCTGGGTAATACGGCCCAGAGAATCAACTCCCTCGAGTCAAGGCACTCGAACCAGGCATCAAGTAGTGGATTGAACGATCGCACAGGAGGAAGGCGTGCCGCGTCCCGTACTCCGGATAAGCGGCCACCTCCACCTGGTCCTCCTGATGGTGATCCTCCACCACCTCCTCCTCCTGATCGGCAAAGCCCAGGAGGAGGGGGGAAGAAGAGTGCTGCCGGTGGGAACCCTGGCGACCCTGGTAGACCCAGGTGTAAATACGTAGGTGATGGAAATAATCACCTCATGGCTGAGTTTCACTGCAAAGGATGCAGAGGTGATATTTGTGAGTATTGTTTCTCGTTCAAAGAGAACTTGTGTGAAGAATGTTCCCGTAACGGACCGCGATGCGGTGTCTGTAGGGAGAGCTCGTTCCTGACTAAGGGAATAGAGTGTCAGTTTTGTAGGACCTACTACTGCACCAGACATTCTGCTGGGCAGGATGACTACAGGAGATTTGGATTTGTCCAGGGTCCCTGTTGTCTTGCGTGCCTTAGGGATGAAACTAGGAGAAGAAGGGATCTGGTAACCGCGTCAGGAATAGATCTCCTGGAGGCGCACCTGAGACGAACCCGATGCGGTCGTACTCGCCGCCTCTGCGGCCACCCGTCGACAGATTCCGTGACACTCCCACTGGGGGTCAACCCAACGCGGCTGACCTTCAGAGCCCCCCGAAGGCTACGCAACCCGTGCCCCTGGATAAACGTGAAACCGGATATTATCCAGGATTTGATCCCAACGGTGCCAGGCCGAAGGATCCTTCAGGCCTTGAGCCGCCGACCATGCGTGGCCCCGATCCTCCTGACAAGAACTGTCGGATGTGTGATCGGGATATTCCTGACCCCAGCAAAATTGGGGAATGTAAGATATGCATGAAAAGGGCATGTGAGATTTGCATTCCGAAGGCTACTCGCCTTTGTCCTGTATGTGCACTGTCAATCGGTAGTTCTCAGGTTCCACAGCATCTTTTCGGAACTGGTGGCGGCGGATACAGTAGCCACCATGATCCGAACTGTACAGCTGCGACTAAGTGCATTCCCATAGACCTCCCGCCAGAGCCCGACGCGGCTGGGCTGAGGGTATGGATAGCCAATATGAAGGAAGCTGTTAGCAATGCCTACAGCTATGATGGACTTTACGTCATCAATTGGCTAACTGAAGTCGAGAAGGCAAAGACCTTTGATGAACTGGATGGGGAATGTAAATACCACATCCTTGAAGCCAGGTTCAATGCAGCCATTCGGAAGTGCATCAAGACTGTTGCAATTATCGATAAGATTAATCGTCTCACCGAAGCCGCTCAACGCTCCAACAATCGCATCAAGAGTAGGCAGATCCTGTGGCTCTTATACGACCACTTAAGGACTGCGAATATCGGAGAGCAATCATTCAGGATAATAGAGCTCTCAAACTTGCGATGCAGTGTATCTTCTTTCTATACCGAAGAGGAGCGACTTGAAAGGTTCATCGCGAAATGGGATCACATCCTTGCGGGTCTCGATGAACCGCTGACCGAGCAAGTAAAGCGGTCGCTATTCAGTGAGAAGGTTAGACACCTCAACTGTTTGGCTCATGACATCAGGGAGTGGGATAGGAACATATCTAACCCTGATGTTTGTAGCTACGAATGGCTTCGTGCTCGTTGTAAGAACGAAATTGACCGCTGGAGGGTTCGTAAGAACCAGGTCAATATGCACAAAGACTTTTACGAACGATCTCAGCCCAGAAACCTGGTGCTCCTGGTCCTCCCGTTAGGAGACGATCTCCGTTTGGAGATTCCCATAGGCCTAATCGGCCTCCTAGTGATCCAAGGAAGAGGACCGGTAATACCCCAAGCCCTCATCGAAGGGACAAGTACTCTCCCAGGAATCGGGAGCAGGACAGGCGGCGTACGCCTAGCCCTAGGGGTGAGCCCCCAAGGAGGCCCAGATCTACGTCGCCCGGTGCTCCTGCGATTGATGCGTGCAGGGACTTCGCGCGTGGATACTGTTCGCGCGGACAAGAGTGCAAATTCGCACACACAAGAACTGGGAGTTCTGATGCGAAACGCAAGGAGCGTCCTCCCCTGATTCCAGGGTATTGTGCCCAATGGGTTTCCTATGGAAAGTGCATGAGGGATAAGTGTGATTACAAGCATGCAAAGCCACCTGAGCATTTGCTGAAAGAAGCGAAGCAACACACTGCGGCCCCAGCGACCGAGTCTGCCGATGCGCAACCCGAGTCCGCTGAACCTACTACCACTGCTGACGACAGGACATACAGTCCTGCCCCTGACCTGTCAGCGGGTTTTTGAGAGGGGCGGGCCGTCACCCTCAGGCTATTGGGCTTGTTGCCTGCCCTGCTCATCCCATAGCCAAGGCATATGAAGAGTATAGAGCTCGGTTTCAACGCCCTGAAGGGACAATGGAGTGGTCAGTGACCACTATTGGCGCTCGTACACTGCAAGGTACGTGTCCGGGCGGCCCGAATATCAGAGCTGTCATTCGCAGACGGACGATTCGTCTCTCAGACAACGCTCTGATTGATGATGTCGATTTGAGTGTACCGACTCGTAAATCCGTTTTATTCAGACGGATTCCAGGGCCAACTGGCATTAGGACGGATTTCTATTACCTGCCCGGTAAGTGCGGCCAGTGTAACTCTGAGCTCGCGAAGGCAGTGAGGATTAAGCTCACTGCTCGCAGGCTGAGTTTCAATGACAATGCTGAAATACAGCAAGTTGAGAATATAAGGACACGTGACGAGCCTAGGCCGATCATGAATCGGCGGTCGCATTCTCACCCCATTCACCCGGATAGGTTGCGTCAACCTCCCGAGGTGATTGCGATGTCCGAGGAAAATGCTAGAATCCTAGTTGCCACTACTAGACAGATTGTACAGTTGCAATTCAGATGCCTGCTATGCCTGGCCCACAAATTGAAATCCGGTGGCTTGCTGACACTGGGTGTCCTTTCGACTTGGTTGGGATGCACGACATTCCCGCGCAGGATCATCGCCACATCAAGAATGGGCGAATCCAACATTCCTTGCAAACCGCAAATGGCGTTGCTGGGACTCAAGGTAGAGTTGATGCAACTGTTGAGTCACTTGACGAGGACATTGAAGCCTTCGTCATGGATAATACACCCTCGATTGTATCAATAGGACGTAGGTGCGTTGATTTTGGGTACAGTTTCCGGTGGGATGCTTTTGAGACGCCTGTTCTCATCTGCCCATCCGGGAGAACTGTTAGGCTCGACGTTATAAACAACGTCCCATACCTGCCTAAGGGGCCGGTTATGTTTGGAGCCCCGAACTTAGATGCATGTCCTGCGATACCGGCAATGCCCGGTCCAGTAATTGCCATGAACGATTCACTGTACCCTGCAGCTCCCTCTGAGGCCGACGCGCCTGACGAGGGGGGTGAAGTTGTTGAAATCAAACACCCTGAGGGCTACAGGACTGAAGCCCAGTTACGTGCTGAAGCTAAAACGCTTCAACACATGATGTCACATTTGCCAAAGAATCCTTTTTGCCCACATTGCCAACGCGCAAAGATGGAAAACGTGCGTTTGCACCGCCGGGGCGGTGCCGACGCGCATGAATGCACGAAATTCGGTGATATTGTCACTGTTGACACGATGGTGTTACACGGTTTAAAGGACCGTGGTGTGAATGGTGAAACGGACGCAGTCGTGTTTTACGATCTTGCGACCAAATACATAGATGTACTCCCTGTTTTTAGTCGTTCTGTACCTAATACGGTAGAAGCCTTTCACAAGTTTATGGGTCCCGAACCCAGGATTGGTCTGTTATACTCGGACCAAGCCAGAGAGTTTCTTGCGGCTACTCGCCGAATGGCTTGGGTGCATCACATGTCCACACCCGGAATGCCAAAGACGAATGGCATCATTGAAAACAAAGTGAAGCTAGTTCTGCATGGAGCAAGAGTACTCCTCAGACAAGCCGGCTTATCGCCCAAATGGTGGCCATTTGCCGTTCGCGCATTTTGCGCAGCCAGAAATCTCGAAAATCGAGGTGAAGGAACCGCATGGGGAAAGAGAAACGATGACAGGGACTTTCCCGGTCAGCTCATCCCATTCGGATGTCTTGTTGATTTCAAGCCAATCGCGCCAAAACCGCGTAGGCTCGAAAAGGGGGGGCTCAAAAACGCCTCCGAACGGGATGACCATCACAAAGCTGATGAAATTCCTACAAAAGATCACTGGATCTTCGATGAAGAATCTGGCAAACTCGTCAGAGTGCACGTTGAACCAAGGACTAAGCTATTCAAGGCTGACTGCGTCGATGCTCCAATCGAGCATATTCGTCTCACCGCTGACCGTGATACATGGGTTCAGTATGATGAGGAAAATGGAGAAATGATGCACTCCGTAGACTGGAGATACGGTTCAGATTCCAACAAGGAGCTAAAAGCCCCGTGGACTGGCGAGACGTATTTCACTGTAAAGCCAAAAGAATTTGACCCTCTTGAGGACTCTGATTACGAGCCCGAAGGAGATGATGAACCAGCTGATGATTCAGGGCCGTCCGATCACGGAGAGGACGAGTACAGTAATGTGCCCGCTATGCCGGCACAAAAGATTGACCCTGCATCTAAAGCGCCCAAATTCGGGCCAGTGTCGAAGCCAGGGATTTTCCTGGGTTATAGATTAGAGCCCGGTGGTCAGTGGAAGGGCGACTACTACGTTGCCGATCTTGAACACTTTAGGAACGGGTTTTCCCGACCCAGTGTTCATCAAGTCAAAAGAATTTGGCGGAACCCCGAAGAGGGATACGTCTTTCCTATGTTGGCCGCCTACGAGCGTTTGACTAGGGAGGTCCAGCTCCTAGATACTGGAGAAGGTAAGGGTCTTCCCAAAGCGGATGCTCCAACCGAACCGGACAACCAGCTCAATGCCGATGGTCCGGGTTCTGATCATCCTAACGATGACAGTGGTGATCTTGCTGTTGACTCTGAAGCACCTGCTGATGTTCCTGAAAGGGACCACTGGGTGCGTGATGAAGAGTCCAAATCCTGGCACAGACATCATGTCGATGCTAGGCAAGCCTTTTTCGGGGATGATAAATCTCCACTGCCTCTTGGAGGCCCGTATCAAGCGGATGTGGATGATTTTCGCGTAACTCATCTGAAGTACATTGACTCTACGCAACAGTGTATCCGTGATGACAGGAGAATCCTGAACCCTGGACATCGAGTCAGAACTCAAAAGTTCTGGACTGGTGTGACCATTCTGTATGATAAAGGGCATGCTCCTTCTAGGGCTCCGAGGGTCACTCTGACCAAGTTTAAAGATAGGTTAGACAAAGTCAAAGACCTCGATGCAGGTGAGCCTAAAGCCCACACCTTACACGGTGATGAGCTCGATTATGAGCAGAAGGAGGAAAGAAAGGAGAGGTCCTATTCTGGATCTGGTAAGCCCAACTCCATTTCTTCTACTGACTGGAAAGGTATGTCCGTCGGTATGCGAAGGATATACATCGAGGCTGAAAGGGAGGAAGCTCTGAAACGAGCGCGTGCTGGCGAAGCCGCACCATCCAAACCAGCTGGACCCGCTTTGATAAAGCGGAGATTGTTGATAGAATTTGCATGCGAACCTGACTCT
Organism: Effrenium voratum; assembly: GCA_963377175.1. Classification (NCBI taxonomy): domain Eukaryota; class Dinophyceae; order Suessiales; family Symbiodiniaceae; genus Effrenium; species Effrenium voratum. The sequence goes on from CAUJNA010001424.1 coordinate 964,797, forward strand.
AAGCTCTCCGCCACGATGCTGGAACAGGGGGGTGACGCGATTCGCGTACACAAAGAGTCGTTCGACATTTTAAAGAATAAGGATATGACCAGATTGATTGAGATCGTCGATCAGAATCCTGGTTGTGACTTATGGGGCTCGATCCCGTGCGGACCGTGGAGTACTTGGCAGTATGTTAATTTGTCTCAGTACGGTCCCGAGTTCGCAGTAGAGCTCAACGAAGCTAGACGAACGTCGATGGTCATGTTTGCTGCTTTCCTTCGTGTCGCCAAACGCGTGCGTTTTAAGGGAGGTAGAATTGCATTCGAGTGGCCGAGGCATTGCCTTGGTTGGAAACAGCCATTTATGAGGCGTCTAATCGACGATCCCGACATCAGGTGTGTCGATGTTGACGGTTGCGACTTTGGAATGCAAACGTCCGATGGTGTTCCCATCAGGAAGCAGTGGCGGATCGCCACTTCTTGCCCTGAACTAGCCAACGAGCTACGAGGGCGCACGTGTAGCCACGAAATAGGCTACCCCCACGCCAGGATCGAGGGAAGCCTTACGCCCTTGACTGCGCGATATCCTATTGGGATGTGTAAAGCCGTAATTAAAGGTCTTTACGGGCATAAGCCCTATGCGGCTGCCCCTGCTACCTTGAGCGAGGAGGACGACGCTCCTGCTGCGCCTGTTGAGGTAACGGAGGCCGATCCGTGTGCATGGAGGCGAGACAAGGATGCCTTGCTCGTCCACATGTTGAACAGTTATGCAACTCTCCCTACTCGGCAAACGCCTGGCTCTGCGGGCTTAGATTTAAGCTCGTGCGATGAAATCATCGTTCCCGCTAAGGGAAGTGCTCTTGTGCAAACTGGATGCGCCTTTACTTTCCCAAGCGGAGTTTACGGCCGCATCGCACCGAGATCAGGTCTGGCAGTCAAGCACATGCTAGACGTAGGTGCAGGAGTAATTGACCCTGATTTCTCAGGAGAAGTGAGAGTGATGCTTTTTAATCACTCTGACTATGAGTTTCGAGTTCGACCTGGAGACAGGATCGCTCAACTCATACTCGAGAAAGTCATGATTGTTGATGCCAAGATCACCGTCAAACAACCCGACGTAACCGTCAGGGGGGTTAATGGCTTCGGCAGTACCGGCGGGTACCCTGCTGGTCCCGCCATAGGGTTAAATGGAGATCCTGTTCCGCCAATGCCCAGATCGAACAAGGCTTCGGGGCATCAACCCAACCTACAGGGCATACCAACTTTTTACGCCTGTGTAGCAAGGCCTGTGACGAAGAAGGAGCAAGCTGGTAACGACAAGGCGCGTGCAGCTCTCCTCAAGGAGTGGACAAAGCTCCGAAAGTTGGGATGTTGGGATGAGTTGAGAGTTAGAGAGTGGAGGAAAGTTGCTGCCGAAGCGCGAGCAAATGGCAAGACAGTCCATGTAGGGAGAATTTTTGACATATGTGTGGAAAAGAATCATGAACTCCCTGAGGATGATCCTAATAGGAAGTACAAAGGGAGAGTAGTGTTTGAGGGATGCTTTGTGAGGGACCAGTCAAATCACTGGGCCATGTTTTCCGAAGCTACCTCATGCCCGGCAACAATGGCCGCAGGCAAGATGTGTGATGCATATGGCATGTTGCCTGGTCACGCACTACAAGTCAGTGATGGCGAATCCGCCTATACCCAAGCTAAGCTACTGGGTCCCACGACATGGGTGCGGGGTCCCACGACATGGGTGCGTCTTCCTAAGGATCAATGGCCGCAAGCATGGGTAGATGCTGGCTATGACGATCCGGTCTGTCCGTTGATTCTTGCCCTATACGGGCATCCTGATGCCGGCACGTTCTGGGAAAAGCATTGCGAAGCGAGGCTTATTGAGGTCGGATTTATCCGTGTCCCGGAATGGCCGAGTGTGTTTTATCACCCTAAGTATAAGCTTTTTCTTGTGGTGTATGTTGATGACTTCAAGATGAGTGGCCCATCCGCTAGCCTTTCGATCGGATGGGACCTCATTAGTCGGGTAATTACGATGGAACCGCCGGGTACCCTAAAGCGGTATCTGGGCTGCGAGCATGAGTTTGCTGCAGCAGATGTACAGGGTTTCTTCGATCCTCGCACTGCTTGGACTGTGGATCATCCACCATCCAAGGAGATGCCTGACATTCGTTTCGGAGAGAAACGACTTCGAGCTGACGAGGTCAAATTCGACCCGGCTCGGGTGAAGATCATCAAATATAACGAGGCGTGCTTCATGGAAGCATGCGTTGATAGGTACAAGGAGCTATGCCTCCCCAAGTACCCTAGACCTCTGGTGAAGGCTGAGACGCCTTTTCTGGATGAAAGTAAACCGGAGTTTGATGAGAATCCCATCAACCCGGAAGTAGATCAGCTGTTTGGGCAGCCGTCTCCTTGCCCAACAGACGTGATTGCTGAACAGCCCGGTGTCCTAGGCGACGCTGCAGCTGCAGTTCTCATGAAAATTTTGTATGGTGCTAGAATGGGTCGATACGACCTAATTAGACCTGTACAGGCTTTGGCCAGTCGAATCACTAAGTGGAATAGACTGTGCGATAAGAAGCTTCATAGGATTGTTTCCTATATCAACTCCACGCTAGACCTACACCTATACGGGTGGGTCTGCGATAAGCCTAGTGACATTGAAATCGTCGCTTACTGCGATGCCGATCTCGCTGGAGATCGTACCGATTCCAAGAGTACATCTGGTGTCCTTATTTGCCTAGTCGGCCCAAGGACATATGTTCCCATTACCGCAGTTAGCAAGAAGCAAACTTCGGTATCCAAATCGACTCCCGAAGCGGAGATCGTTGCACTAGATCATGGCGTGGCCAAGGAAGGCATGCCACTTGCACAGCTTTGGCAGTTTGCTATCGGTCAAGGCACCGGTAAGCCTGTCACGGTGAATTGTATGGAAGATAATGAGGCCGCATGCCGCATCATTATCACTGGGAACAACCCAAACATGCGATATATGTCGCGTACTCAGCGAATCGACATTAGTTGGCTCAATGAAGTCTACAATGAACAGATTTTTCGTTTCGTAGCATGTCCATCGCATTACCAAGGCGCGGACATTCTCACCAAAGCGTGCGTAGACAAGGTGACATGGGGTAGGAATTTGCAGACTTTAGGAATGTTTAATCCAGGATTCCTGGAGAAATTCATTAGCCATCCCACCCTCCCTGTCGTAAAGCCTGCTGCACCTGTTCTCCCCCCAATTAGGGGGGTACGCATGGAAACCGATCAAAATTCATTTTTCAACAAATTCATCCAGCTAGCTGAATCCAGCTATATGGTTTTTGACATAGTTGAGGATCGATCAAATGTTTGCGATACGCGAAACATTTTCGTCGATTCTGAGCTTGGCATAACGCCTGAACCTCAGTTTGGTAGATGGCTTACCTACTTTGTTAGACCGGCCAATCTTTGCCCTGTTATCCCTAGACGGGGTACAATTGAAGGCTCCAGACCTAACATTTTGTTATGTAGATATAGCAGTTTGATCGATGCATCCACGCGAGGGAATTGGAGCAAGATCAGGCGCGCACGTGACCAGGTAGAGCAGTGCCAATCATGTCTGAACGACTTAATTGAGCACGCGCTGAACACGAAGTTTTCCGTAGGCATTTTCATACAGCCGAATACCTGGATTGCTAATCGCGATATTCTTGTCAAGCTTGGCGTAAACCGCTATAGCCGTGTTGTACACTATTGCTCATGCCTTGTAAATAAGGATCATGTGCATGCATTGACATTAATTTGTATTTCACGACATGTGAACTCTTTCCCAGTTTTCAAATGCAACAGGATGTATCGCACTACACGTGTTGATCCTCTTGTGCATGACTTAGTTGTAAAATATGTGACCCGCGCTGCTCTTCAAACAGCCTTGAGCTGAGTAGGCTTGATGGACATCATTCACAACGGCATTAATCATGCTGCACTAACAAACGCAAATTCGCGACATTAGTTCAGGCACATTCGCCTCGATTAGCTGGTTAGTGTTTGTGTCAGTTTCCGCCCTGGTGGGCATGTTCATAGGGTAGCCTTGCGGTTTCATGTGCAGTGGTGTAGCAGGGTCGTTGTCATTGCACGACTGTTTATCATAGGCATGACCATATTCGGTCCTACACCAGGGGAAATTGCCCCTTCGTACTGATGTAGTTGACACCCAAGGTTTACACACCTTTGGGTGTGGGAGGCATCCCTTGTATCGGGGTTTATACTTCGTTGTTTATCTTGTTTTAGTGGTATCCCACCGCTTCCCGGGCGCAAACTCGCGCCATGGCAGCGGCTGCATCCGCGGCCGGCGGGGCGGCGGGCGCTGCCCCGCGCTCGAGGGGTTCGTCTTTGGCGGCGCGGCAGCAGGCGGACTATATGAACCCGAACTGCGCCTGCACCTTGGGTCCGCTTCCAGCGGAAGCGAAGAACGCAGCCAATGCGCTGTCTGATGAGAGGCCTACTCGGCTATCGGAAAATCTCAGGATTTGCTATCCGCACTTGACGGCAAAGTCCGATCAGTACGGTAATCGCACCACTGCTGAGACGCAGTTGGTGCAAGTCAAGGAAGGCGTCAAAGACCCTCAAGTCGTCGGTGCTTTTTCCGGCATTTTCAACCTACTGGAGGGGTTTGACACGGGCATGATTGCGGACAAGTCTTTCGTCCCGGCTATCAAGAAATACCGCCGCCTACGCGTGGCTGGTATTCTCCAGGCCATGCTTCTGGGTGAAGTGGAGCTGAGTGACCAAAGCGTCTACACGGCTGCCATAATCATCTGTGAGGCAATGCCGCGAGAGCCGGAGCTCCACTGCGAGCCGACTCGGAACGCGCTGATTGACATGACATTGTCTACCGCCGTTTCCCCTTCACTAGTTCCCCGAGGCGGGAACTGGTTGTATGAGATGGCAAAGGTTGAGTCACGCTGGCAGACCTTTTTCCAAGCGGCGAATAAAAATGTTATTCGCGCAATGCAGTCGGCCGTTGAGAAGGGTAGGAGAGATTTGCCCTCGAATGTACAGCCGGCGGGAGCCGAGGAGGCGTTTAAGGCCTGGGCATACCAGCGTCCCACTGCCCTTTGTACCCAACCCAAGGCGGTGGTCGGGTATATGAAGGCAATTTATTGCATCTCAGCCGATGCGCTGGCAAAGATGCAAACGGTCAATGCACATGCTTTTGAAGTAGGATCCATGCGCAAGGAGATTGAGGCCGTATGGTCCTCCTATGATGATTTTGTGGAATTCTTCACGGAAGAAGTGGGGATTGCTCCCACCATCTTCCACCTGATTGAATGGAAACGCGCTAAGCCGCTTACCATGCCGAGCAAGGAAATCGGGGCTTGGCACGCCGGTGAACCCGTGCTTGAGCGCGACGGGTATCTAGTGTTCCCGATGCGGCACTGCAAAGAGCTCAATGCAGCCAGCATGCACGAGAGATGGGTTCATGGAACTCAATTCTCTTCCCTATGGAACATATTGGGCCATGGGAATGCCGTTGCATCGCTCGGAGATGCCGAAACGCTAACAGGCGTGTGGACATCGACGAAGCCCGTTTTTCTTGAGAGTTATTACTCTTGTCTCAGCCATATTGGTCTGGGCGTAACCGTCCGTCTGGCACTTTTGCTACGTCCTCTCGGTAAGAACGCCCACGAGGCGTACAAGCATACTGAGAAGGGGCCTGCACACCAACGCGTGATAAGGCAATTCCGCGTTCGTGTTGAAGCAATCGCTCTCAAAGAAGAAGCGATTGGTGAAGGGACGGCTGCTGTGGCGGGGAATTTGCTTTCGCATAACCCTGCCACGCACCTTTGGAACCCTGTGCTTGAGGTAAACCCTCACTCGGCAGAGGTCGGATGGATCCGTCACGGCGCCAACCGCGTAGCGTTGACCATTGGGGCGGAAATTCCCGCCGGGTCGGTGGCACGTGAGGCGTCGGTTCCCCCGGCAAAACCCGGCGGTGAGGTGGATTTTAAGTTCTTTCCTCAGGAGATCCGCGAACTCGGCGGGGTACGATGCTGCCCGCTGTTTGATACCTGGGAACACTATGTTCCCGCTTCGGAAGGAACATTCCAAACAAGGTCTCCTACATAGGCGTAGAGGGATCTCGCGTTGTGGTGCTGGTTGGACCCTCACACTGGGTTACCGGCAGCTCGGGTCAGTCCATTGCTGGAGCAAAGCTTCAGGAGCAGTGGACGACCATTAGGACAAAGCTCCCGGCCAAAACCGGCGAACACGCGCTGGAGGTCGTGGAGGTTGAAGAGGAGACCTCAGTGGCTGAGCTCCTCCGTACCGTGGTTAGCCAGAAGCTGGCTGACCCGGTACATGCAGGTGCTCCTGCGGGCGCTAAAGATGATATATTCATCATCTTTACCAAATGCCTGTGGCTGACCGAATGGCGTAAGTCCGAAAACACGTATGGTCCCAGCCCCGATGCGGGTAGGATCATCGATGAAAATATCGATGCCATGAAGGCGTTCGCCAATAAGGGCGGCCGGAGCCAGGCACCGACGATAGTCTTGTCGGGTCCTGGTATAGTTTGGAATGGAACAGCCATGCAGGAGGTCGCAACTACGTTTTTCATGAAGTGCCGCGACGCCGGTTTCCCAGCCTACCCATCCAATGCGATGTGGTTCGGCTGCCTAAACGGCGGCGTTGTCGGTATCGAAAGAGGCGGACACCAGTTTATGGGTCTTGTCTCGGCGTTCACCGACCTGGTATGTGTGCTGAGGCGTGAGTACTCGATGAGTGATGAGGTCCGGGAAGCCCTGGCCATCGCTCTGGATTTCATGGTAGAACATGATTATCTGATGAAACCGTCGGAGTCATACCTGAGCGCTGCGAAGCAGTGCGGAGTCAGAGCAGGCCTCACACCGGTGGACCGGTGGTCCTCATCTGAGGATGCGCCATGGGCGGAGGTAATCTCTGCTCCTAGGACGATGTCGAGTGGCCAATGCGCCACAAGTCACGCGTCATCGGCCAAAGCGCCCGCCGCGGCCGGTGCAAGGACTTCTGAGCAGCAGTCTGCGTCTCGCCCCAACGCGGGCAAAGGGCCACAGACAATGGCTCAGCGTGTCCGGTCCTCGACGCCGCCCGCAACGGGCAGGCAGAGGCTGGGCCAAGCAATGGCCGATTTTGGCCAGTCAGCCGCAAGTCGCGGTCTCTCGCCGGCAGTTTGTGGCAATCAGAGAGGAACGATAGGCGTGCGGGTATAGCCCGACTACGACTGGTGGCCCGTCTAAGACTGGCGGCCATAGAATCGATTTGAAGCCTGCCACCGGGAAGCAATTGTTGAAGGTCAAGCCTGATCCTCCCGAGCTTCCCAAGGATGCATACACCGATGATTTTCCATCCCTGTCCAAGCGCGAAGCCGCTAATAGATGGAGAGGTGGGGCCACAAGGAGTCCCAGTTGTGTGCCACCTAAGGTGGGAGGGTCGATGCCATGCCCATCTTCGGCCGCTGGCCCTCCGCCAAAGTGTGCCGCTCCTTGTGCCAAAGGACCCGAGGTCAAAGCACCTGAGGTCACGGGCGCACCCGTGCCTAAAGCGGCAGGTGCTGACGCACCGACCGATGGGGGTTCGGGGGGATGCACTCCCGCGAATAGCGAGATCACGCACCCTCGACCCGAGGTTCCACCGCGGAAGGCAGTGAAGAGTCCCCCGGCTAGCCTGTCTGAGCCGGCGAAGCCTAGCCAGACAGAGCCGTCACCTAAGCATGGGGGCAGCGTTCCAGATGTCGCTGGTGGGGATAATCCTCAGCCAGAGGACAGCACCCCATCCCTGTCGACTGATGCGTCGATGGGGATGGCTTCTCATCCCGAAGCATCCAGACCCGCTGGTCAGGATGCACAGCCCGCACCGGCGGATGCAGGTGGGGCCAAAGGGGCTTCACCCAGCCAAGGCGCTGCGGGTGGCGGCAATGATGGGGACGGCAATGGGGCGGAGGGAGATTCCCCTACCTCCCCTGCCGATGAGCTACCGGGCCGCGACGATCCTATGGATGGGAGCGGGACTGGTGGAGGTGGTGGACCCAATCCGCCTGATGGCGACGATGATCCGTCTGAACCCGGGGACCATGAATCTGGCCCGGAGTCGGAGTATTATGCGCCCGCTGAAAGTGCGGATGCTTGCATTGTTGTGCATTTCCTGTTCCGAAGGGCCGGTTACCCGCCCGCACTGGCGGCGTGGAGGAACGGGGCCTGGCCAAGGCGCCTTCTTTACCCTAACCAGGCTAACTCTATCGAGGATGCCCTCGCTCTTACTCTGTGGCAAGGGCTATCAGAGGATGAGTTTTTCCAGCTGCTGGACAATGCTTCAGCAACTGATCGTCGTTTCGGCGAGTACGACTGGGATTTCCTGTCAAAGGCCATTCTGTCCGACACGATGAATGCTGATGACATTCATCACGCAGGAGCCAAAGCGCTCGCTGATTGGGCTGAGGAAAATCTCGGGCCATTGTCGTATGGCCCCCGGTCGGACCTAGTCGCACGTTTTAACCAGATGCAAACCGAAAGGGAGCATCCAAACAGGGAAGCGGCAAATGAGTCATGTGTCGGCCCAGGGAAACAATATGTTCCCCGTCCTCCGCCGGAGGATCAGCCGAATTCGAACCAGATCTCCGCCGACGTATTCCGCGGTCGGGAGATCCGTTTGGGGCTCACTCTGCCCGACTCCCAAAGCGGAGATGATGAGCTCAGCGCGCAGGACGCAACGTGGAACGTTGAGTACTGCGACTTTTACAAGGCCGCCGCGAATCTGTGGCGTGCGAGGTCATGCTTGCGCGAAGCAGCAGGATGCATGATTGAAACGGGGTATATTCACCCTGAGATGGCTGCGGCCGTTGCGGCGACCGAAAAGGTCGAAAGATTTTGTAATGTTCTTCGGGCTGCCAACCGCTATGCCGGTTTGGGCACGTATCGATTCAATGAAATCGTGGGCAGGAATCTGCTCGATGGATATGACGACTGGAGAACTCCTCCGAGGGAGGAGGACCATCCCGAGTTCCTTGCTCGGGAGGTTGAGGACGTCTTCCGTTCCTATTGCGCGGGCCTTTTGAGGTCTGAAAGTTTCGACCTCAGGTCCTGCGTAATTGACCCGGAACCGGCGCCCAAGGCGGAGCCGGCTCCCAAGATGAAGCCACCTCCTCCATCTCTGTCGGTCAGTAAGGGCCTTCCTAGGCGGTCGGCTCCTGCTGTACATACTGGGTCGGCTCACACCGCCAAGCGTCCAAGAGAGACTGGCGGTGGCTCCACTGGGAGCGTGCAGATCCCAGGACATTATTTCGGCAAAGCCCGCACAAAGGAATCCCCTGTCCAACCCTCTGAACCGCCAACGGGCGGGGCAGGGGGGAGCGCACAGCCGTCCGCAATGGATGTGGATAAAGAGGGGAGTAAGGGCGATGAGCAGAAGACCAAAGCGGCCAAGGAGGCTGCAGTAGCGTCAAAGAGCGCAAAGCCGCATCCGGCGAAAGCGTCACGTCCTGAGGCCCTAAGCGGCTTGTTGGATGTGACGCTGATCAGCGATGTACGGGAGCGTGATCGGGATATTTCCGATGACGAGTATTCCCCTACGAATGTGTGCATGTTTCCGGAATCATGGGAGGGCGTAATGCCGACCTCCGTAACTGAGAAGGCCGGAGGCTTTGAGCAGTTCAGAAACGAGCTCATGAGGATCCAGAGAATCCTGGATTCTCCGACGTTGGTTGACCTTGGTAAGGTCGATCTGGACGCTCTGGGCGAACCGCCCAGGGAGTACGTCTCGGATGAGGATCACGAGAGTCACGTAGATGATGATGGGATGGGCCCATATGTGGACAAGTTCTCATCAATGGGCGACCGCGACCTAGTGCCCTCAAAGCTATGAGGCAAAGGCGTGGCGTACCACTGAAGAAGAAATTGAATGGATGAAGAGCCTTTTTCCATACTTTCGTGCCGAAAATTATCGGCTTATGTCGGCGGGGACTGGTCCCATAGGTACCAAAGCGCACGTACAGGGCGTCCTCCCTGCTGGTGCGTCGCTAGAGGAGGCACTGATGGCAAAGCCCGATGTGTGCCCGATTGCGAGCAACTACAATCTCACATACGAGGGTGAAGAGGTTGTGTTCGATGCACAGAGCGGGACAGCAGGCAGAATCGCCTGTCCTGCCGGTAACGACATCTTCCATTTCTTCCCCGAAATTAAGGATGTGTCGGCGATGATTGGACGAAGCTCCAGAGAGTCGCAAATGCTGTTAGAAATTTTATCGGGCAACACTGACCCAACGCGGTTGAACGTGAAGCCCGGTGAGCCGGCTCCCTTCTTGTGTGGGACGGTTCCAGACATTCTGGGAGGTTGGATGTCAATGACTCTAATCTCAACGCTTTTTGAGGCCCTATACGGGATCCATAAGTGCACGAGCGTCGAGGTGGCGACCTGGGCGGGTTCTCTTGCGAAGGAGAATCCAGCGTACCCTCCAGTCGAGCTCCTAATACGGACAGTCTGGAGGGGAGATGGCACGACTGTGCGCCCGAATGAGGTGCTTTTTGCGCGTTCCACCCTAATCGGGAGGGACGTGCCGTTCAAAGTTTTCAAGCGTTGGGCACTGCGTGACCGAACGCCTATGGGGCCTTTGCTTAGGCCGATGGGAGCAGCGGAGGTCCCTTATACGGGATACGTGCTGCTGACGATGGCCGAGTATCGGTCAGCCCTCAAAACGAGGTGCATCCGGAGGCCCGGCAAATTCGCCATCACAGTTTTCCCCATGCGACCTGAGCAGGTCTGCAGGGGGGAGATCACGATTGGGTTGGAGGGCGCAAAGGTGCCTCTCCTCAAGTTGCCAAGCCCAAATAATGAGGGCGAATTTTATGTTGACGACCGCGTCAAATACATGGACAAGCGCCATGTCGTTGTGGCCGTTGACCTGAAGTGGATGGCCATCGAGGAAGCTGCCGGCATCTACAAAACCCGACGCGGTTTGATTGCTGTGCGAGAGGAGATACATGCGCCCTTCTGGCGCGCATGCTATCTGCACCAGGAAGGGGATGTAATATACATCCGTCCCTGGGCGGTCCGTGAGTTGAATGTTCAGGGACCGCGGAGAGGGGTGTCATTTTCATGGGACAAAGCTCCCATGCATGACTACTGGTGCCCTCGGTGCGCGCATTTGAACATGTATGGCACCATTCTATGCAATGGTTGCCATTTGCCGATTTTCTATCGAGAGTGGGTGCCAGGCACCATCCGCTCCCAAGTTAGGAGAGGGCAACCAGTCTGGTTGGACGGACTCAAGGCAGTCCGTGCCAGCAGCTGGTATGAAGGGGAGACCGACGTGTGGGCCCCTCTCATGGCATCGGTAAACCCGATCCGCGAGGTGGTCAGCTGTATGATCTCCGGTTTGCGCTGTGCGCCGCACCTTGTGCACAATCCCAATGCGGATGTCGTGCAAGTTGCGTTTCAGGAGGTTGCAAAGGTCACCTCAAAGGACACTCACGCTTGTGTGCGTGCGAGTGATGAGGCTCTCGAGCGGTGGGTAGCGAAACAGCTGCTCATCGAAGAGAGCAATACTGGCGTCCCAATTCCCGACAATATGTCTGTCATGACATATTTGATCGAGCACCCGCAACAGGCGGCGCAATGGGGTCGTCATATGACGAGAAAGGGCAGTCTAAATTCAGCATTTGCCCTTTACCTCTCTGTGCATATTTATGATGCCTACCGCATCGGAATTGAGGACGGATATTTGGTTCCGCTGTATGGCCTAGGCGCCTCACGCGCGGACATCATAATGTCATTGGTGCAGGCTGAGCGACGCCTCGCGGACTTCAATAGTGAGGACCCAAGTTTTGATCCCTCCACAGTTCTTGATTTGAGTATCGACTTTCTGCGGGGCAGTGGTGGATCCATCACGGCCCCGATTGAGTATGCTGAGGCATACATTTATGTCGAGGACAGCAAGGTTGACATGGTCCCAGCTGCACAGCGGGACGGCCAATGCGCCATTGTTTTTGCTGACCCGCCGACTGGGAAGCACCACAGGCGGGCAGCCACTCCTAGGGGAGATCATCGGTCTGCTACCCCGCGACCTGAATCCAGGTCAAAGGGGGATCAGCAAAAGGGCAAAGCCCCTGCGCAGTCCTGGCCCAAGGGTGGAGGTCACAAGGGTGACCAGTTTCCAGGAAAGGGTCACAAGGGTGATCAGTACAAAGGCAAGGGTGGCCAATACGGCTACCAACAAGGGCAGTTCGGTCGTGGCGGATCCGCCAGATCGAGAACTCCCACTGGCGGGTATCAGCCTGATGCTCGCGGGTCGGGATACAAGGGTGCACAGGCTGCCCCTTACCCGTTCCCGAGTCCGATGTATCCCACTTTCCCAATGGGAGGATACATGCAACAGCCTATGGCTGGCATGATGCCACAAATGTGGCCTGGCGCAATGCCGCAGGGTTGGCAGCCGCATATGCAGGGTGATCCCCGCGAGTTCGAGAATCCGAGCTCGCCGCATACCCCTACATGGGGTGACGGTGACGAGTTGGCCGAGACTGTGCCTCCTCCCCCTGGGGACTGGAATGTCAACAAGGGGAAGGGGCGGCACGGCGGTGGACGACATCGGTGATACCTGAAGTCTGTCCGTGCGTTTTGCATGGCTGCGCCAACGCGCGCATGCCTTCATTCCGGAATTCACAAAATGGACTATGCTCCTTGTAGTATTTCCTTGTCTGGGCTATTCGCCGTTTCAGAATTCAACTGCATGCGTAGCTGTGCGCTATTCGCGCAAGCTGCGATTACCTGTCAGGTGTGCATCGCCGCAGCAAGGCAGTCACTCTCGGCGGCGTCTATGGCCGCTGGTGATCTGCATCCACCTGCACCGCTGCTGCTGCTGGTGATGATGCTCATCAAGATGCCGAGGTGAAGATCACGGGTGCCCTGCACCGCTGCCGGTGATGTCCTACTCGGACCTGAACCGCGGATCGCTGCTGGTGGTATCCATGGCGATTGTCCTCGAGTGATCGCGCGCCTAGACGGTGCTAATTTATAACCAAAGTTCATTGGCCTATGCACCATGTTTCAACCAACTGGCCAATGCGCCTAATCTAATAATTAAAAATTAAACCCACTTGAATCGAATGGTTCAATGTGATTGCAATGCAAATGACAATTCTTCGGCTTCATGCCGGCCATTCCGAAGTTGATCCTTTGTTCTTTTCTTTTGTTGCTTTCTCTTGTTTGATTTGGCTACCGGCGTGAATCCGCCCCATACCCGTAATTCGGGGTGGTGGCGGGATCCGGGCTTCAATGCGAGCCCGGGTATGGGGTCGCGAACCCTGGTAGCCTAATCGGCTTTTTTTTTTGTCTTGTTTGTTGCATTTCAACTTCAACATGGCCAACGCGCCCTTCCAAATTCACTCCTTCTCTTTGTACAGGCGAGGGGGGTGTTTTTGGGGGCATGTATTTTTATCATAGCATGTTTGTTCATTGCCATGGCCAATGCGCCATTTGGCTCAAGCTTTTCAACTCGGCGACTCGATCCCGCAATTTCGGCGCTGAAACATCGCGGCACGTCGCGCACTTCATCAGCACGTTGTGCTGTTGCCGTGCGCTCGTGGTGGTGTTCTTGGCGGAGGTTGGTCGGGGGTTTCTGGTTGGAGTTGGTGTGCAATTGGTTTGCTTCGCCTTGCTCGCTGCACTGCATTGTTTGCCTGCTTGGTTTGCTGCTTTGTGCTTGCTTTCGGTTGTCTCTGCCCTTGCTGGGTTCATTCATCTTTTGGTTGAAGGCACCCTTTTGGTTCGTGTTTGTGCCGGCCGAGGGCACCCGCTTTGCCCTTGGGACTGGGGGGATAAGGTGGTCTCTTCTTGTTGGTGGGTTAGGGCCTGTTTTATCCATCCCGAAACTCTGTTTCAAACCCTTTCGCAGATATAATATGATTGTAATCTGAGCATTCCGCCAAAAGCCAACCACAACAGGTGTCCTCAATTTCGGAAATGTATGATCTGACCTGTCCAACTCCGACCTGGTTACCTGGTTCGTGTTTCTTGCAGTCAAGGCCAGGTCCTTTGGGTGCAAGTGAGATTGACCAACCACCAAATAATAGGTCTTTCCTGATATTCCCCACACGTTTTAGTTGCCTTGCACAACCTGGTGGGCCTTAACTTCCTCACTGAGTTCCTGGACTTTATACTTTTCTGTGTTAGTGCCAAACAAATGTGAACCATTCTCTCGGTTTCTCGGTCTTCAGCTTGCGCACGCCGTCGCTCGGGCCGGCCACGAGTGACAGGCGGAGTTGCAATCGGTTGGCACCCAGCCGGAGGAGTCTCACGACAAGCTCAGGCCCAGCATCCCAGGAAGGGTGGACGTTGCGGGGCAAGTTGTTCTTCTTTAAAAAAAACAATCGCTGCCTTATATAAAGTTGGATGTTTTTCTTTGGGGGTGGGGGTTCTGTACAACGCAAAAAGGGATAGAAAGGCTGCTCTCTAAAACTGACACGCCAGAATCTTTAAACCTGTTCTGGGTTGCTTGAAGGTGTCGCAGCTGGTTGAGATCAAAACCATGCCAACGTCGGTAACGTGTTGTTTCAGCTGCTTACAAAACAAAGGCACACACACACACACAGAAAAACACACAAACAGAGAGACACAGGCACACACGAGCAGTTTGTGAGGCTTATCAAGCAGATGTGTGCGCAATGGGACGCACCTCACAACCCTGCTCCAATTTAATGAAACCCCCCCACTGACAGCGGGACACTGCTGCATCCGAACCCAACCGTTTTCGCAAGGGTCGTGATTGTCGAGGGCTCAGAAAGGATTGGTTTCAATGGCGTTCCCCATTGGACAGTCTGCGGAGGTTCTGCTATGCAGGTACAATTTAAGCTTCACTGAATATCCCATTTGCCCAGTGGTGCCCGTTTTTTCCTGTTTTTTGGGGAAGGGTCCCCCTTTAAAGTCAACCATATATGAAGGTGTGTGTGTGTGTGGCCTTATATATATATATACACATACATATACCCATACGCGCTTACATGTAGTCGGTGTTGCCTTGTACATATCATCATCACGCTTGCCGGAGTTCATTGTGCCTCCCAGGCCGAGCCCAAGCCGCTCCTCAAGGAGTTTAGGCCGGGCCAAAGAAGGTGTTCCTCCAAAGCGAATCCGACCTTTTGGTCTTTGGTCTTTGGTCGATTTGTTGGACCTAAGACCAAAGCTCAACCTTTTGGGAATTTGTTTTTTGGTCTTTGGTCGCCCAGGGTGAACTTTGATTCCGAGGGCTTTTTGGAAACAGGTGAGCTTGACCGGGAATCATTTTGACGGGTGTCCGAGCCAGTTTCCTTTTTGGAACCTCCAAAGTGGTGATCGGTTCAATGGACACAAAGTAGATTGAACAACTGTTGCATTGGGAATTTCAGTGACACCTGTCCCACCCGGTGTTTGACATGCAACTTTGCAGTGAATGAAGTGACTGAAGGAAGTGGACAAAGACCCTTGTAAGGAGCCCAGATGTTTGACGAAGCTGACAACAAGCGGTTTTAGGAAGCCTGCCGTTGGACCACTCGAACATCACTCATACTGTGGATGGACGAATTGCTGCACCACCTAAGAAGCCCTAGAATCATGATTCCCCTGCAAATACCAACCCACAACACGGTTTCCCATGGTTCCAAGTGGTGCAGGATTTCGTCCATCCACAGTAGGACCTGAGGCGTGATGTAAGATGAGGAACCATGTGGGTTTCTTGGAGTATACCCTTTGGAGGGCTTGTTTTAAATAAGCCCATGAGGAAACCAACTATTGGGGATGCCCCAGTTGTCGGGACAGGCCGCTTCATCCTTCCTGAGAACATTGTCAATGATTTTCCGGCGCCAAGAACATGAGCCATGAATCTGACACCTCGTTCAGTTCAGGACACTTGTCAAAGATAGGTCTTCCATCCCCCGCCCCATTGTAATTGTTTAGCTCCGCTCAGTTTAGTGTCATGTTCAGCTTCGCTGCCTGCTTGGTCGGAACCCACTAGGTTTATTTCTGAGTCCTGCATGCGTCAGCTCAAGACGCATGGTCGTGATGGAACCATGCAAATTCGCACCGGGCATTCCGAATATCGGCCTCATTCGTTCATCATGACTACCCTTTCACCTGTGTCTGAAGATGGTGCGTAAAAAACTTGCCGGTGCTCAGCAGGGAATGAGGGCATGACCCCTATAAACCATCGCCTATGTTTTCCTTCACATGAACGTCCAGGTTCATTTTTTCATTCCCCACTGAGCACCAGCAAGAAAAGTGGTCACCTCGGAAGTCCCCAAATGTCACCTCAGGGCTGCGTTGGCCATCCTGCATTGTCTTGCAGGCAATGCTCACGTGGTGAACGTGACGTGAATCAGAAGCGGATTCGTTTAAAAGACGGGTTTCTGAATCCGGGGTCAGGAAGTTGACGTTTCGCAAGATAAGCCAATCGTGCCCCTTTTAGATATGCCTAAAGTTTGACCTCTACAAGAGAGGAACACATGTACCCATACTTTGTCGGGTGAGCCCGTAGTAGTGTCAGGCAATTGCTTCCAAGAAGCCGGTCTTTAGGCAACCGTTCCGCATGCCTCGCGCAGCACCGGAACGGTGCGCCGGGCCAAAGTTGAGTTGGCAGTCACCAATCTTAGGATGAGACCCTTTGCTTGTTTTGGGCGGTTCCCAACCGTACTGTTCCTGACACTTTGGCGCTTGACTTGAGTCTTGCGCGATGTGACACGAAAAGTTGGACCTTCAGCAAGGGATCGACAAAGAGAACTGGGCAGTAGACTGTAAAAGGCTAGGGTGTGTTTGATCAAGTAGCCAGGGATGATCAACATGGGGCCAAGCAACCCCTTGTCTAGAGAGGAATCTCCCTTTGAGGATTTTCGTTTTGGGTGATATACAGAACAGTTGCAGGATAGTTTTTCTCGTGTGGCTTCGTGAGACAGCTGACTGCATGCCCAATGCCACGAGAATCTTTTTCGGCCAGATCCAAACGGATGCCAATGGCCACAGCAGAGAGAACCCATGCCACGCTCTCAAGAGCCTTCAGACTCGCTTTTTCGGTACACATGTTGCAGTCTTAGTACATCGAGATGGGGCACTATCTGTGTTCGAATTCGAGCTCAGATGCCTCTTGCAGGCACCTAGCACTGCAGGAGGTTCGGCTGGAGTACCAAGCAACACCGAACAAAGGAAAAAATGGCAGGATCACCTGCACAGAACGCGCGTGTCATGTTACCCTCCCGGCACTATAGAGCCTGATACTTGTATGCAACATAGGTTGGTTGCCCCCAATCCGGGCACGGAAACCCCGGATGCGCGTGAAAGATGCCTTGAAGGAGGCGCCCCCCTTCAAGGCTTCCGGCGAGTCTCAGCGCATATGGAGCCCCCGATTGGTGTCCCAAAAATTCCAATTCAACAAAACGCCATACGAATGCTTCCGATCATGGCCTCCAGGAAGAGGATGCTCGACACCCGCCGCGGTTTCCCTTTTGAAACCCAAGAGGACCGGATCAAACTCTTGGCCTGGAGAAACGGTCAGCGATTTTCGGCCCCACAAATTGCGGGGAGTTCTTCAGACTCTTCGATCCAAAGCTGCATCATTCCCGTCTCCTCCTTCTGACCCTGAAACCCGTGATTTTGGGTGGATGACCAACCATTCAACTTAAGGATCCTGCAGACTCCAGGCCCGAGACATGGCACACATGGTGCGGTGAAGAAAATGGCAACCAAACCCCAGGCAACGTGGATGGGAAGTGACCTCTGGTTTGTCTAGGGATGGTTTTTGATACGCCTGTTCCCCTTGAAAAGAAAAAAGAGTGCGACAGTTGGAGTCGTAGGTGGGGACCCGCCAGGTTTCGTCAAGCAGTTCAACAGATTCGCATGGGTGTGTGACCAAAAAGGGGGAAATCCCGAAAAACCCACCCCGAGTTTGGCGCGTCGGTTTTTCTCAGCCCAGTGTTTTGATGGAAGTGTTTGAAGGTGTTTTTCAATACGAATGGCCCAGTGGTTTGGATGGTATGGGGTTGGAATTCAGACGCGCTGGAGTGCAGCGTTTGGTTTGCCCATTGTTGAAGCAGACCCAACTTGCCTTCGATGCCCTCTTGAAATGTTGGTAGTCTCTCTGTTGGTTTGCTATTGGCAAACCCTGTCCTTTTGGAAAACCGCAGAGAGGTCCAAAACTTGAGATGGAGCAGAGATGTTCACGTGACGTGTGGTTGGCATCCATCCGGAGGCCGGCCAATCTTTTGTGCGGTAGCTCAGATGGGCTTAGGAAAGTGTCTTTGTTTTTGAGTTGGTACTCCTTTTGGAGTAGTTTTACAGAAAAAGAAGCACAAGGAAACTGCTATTTGTTTTTCTTTGGGGGGGCGATATTTTGAGCCACCCAAATATCAGACAAGTGACAGGCCAATCAGCCAGCAGGCAATGGATTTACCTCTGGGCCAAGGGCCCTTGGATGAGACTTTTGGCCCTTCTCCAAGAAGGATCCTGACTAGGTCCCCCAGTAGTGCCCTTTTACCCTTTTTTGCTTGGGAGGGTTCCCCTACTAAAATAGACTACAGAAAAAAGGGTACCCTTATTCTATCCTCTCTACTGGAGGACCTAGCTGAAAGAGCCCTGGACCGGATCCTGAAAGAGCAACCCAACCACAAATGAGCTGACCATGTTAGACTACTTGGCTGGAGGAGAAGGGTACAACCAGGAAGATAATCCAGTTCTTCATGTCAGTTTTGGGAAACGACTTTGTTCTCCGGGGCTCACATGTCTGCATTTACTGCTCATTTTGCGGGCATGCTAATATTTTGGTGGACCTCTGAGAACAATAGATTGGTGTGCGTTTGGTTTCCCTTCAAGCAGACAATCCGAAAAGGAGGTCTCCTAGTTTGGGACATATCCATGGCCCTGAGCATTCGTTGATGCGGACAGCAACATTTACAGTCACAGCTGTATTACTTGAGATTACTCATGTTTCGTAGTGAGTTTCACATTCACAGGTTAGAGTTGACTTGATGAAATTGCGCCTGACCTTGCGCCTGACCCCGTCGCTCCGCGTCGGTTTTTGCGTCGTTTTTGAGGCCCCGCCGGTGCAGGAGATGAGCACGTCCCCCTCCAGGGAGCGGGACTTGACCCGATTTCGGAAGAGTCGGGATGGAACCGAACCTTTTTCTGGGGGGCTGTAGGGGCACCATAAACCCAAAGTAAGTCATAGACATGGGACATTGATGTGAGTAATTGTTCAGCTCCTGTATTTTCACTGATTGTACCAGAGAACCAGTACATAAGGCATTGACATGGGGGATGATCATGGGATGACCAGTAGGGACACCACGCAAAAAGATGACTTTCACCCCGAAACTGGAAAAGTTACCCATGGTCATTGTGGGGCCGAACGGAATATTGATCAGCCTGCACGTGGGACATTGATGCGAGCAATTGTTCAGCCCCCTGTATCACCGCTGATTGTGTCCATCCACAGTAGTTAGGCGTTGAATGGGTTCCAACAAGCAAGTTCCTTTCGCGTGCAACACACATGCCTGTGCAAGCCATTGGGCCCCGTGATTTGTAGACGTTCGTCTCCTGAAAGACTGACAGGCCCTTTGTGGGAAACCACATGAAACAACTGCTTGACCGCAAGCTGTGTTTTACCCGGTCGCCATGTCCCAAGCCTTCGGCTTGGCGCTTTTTGTTCTGAAACGGTCTTCACCGAAGGATCGTTTTGAGAGCACCGCTATGGACCCGGTTGCCCTGGTCGTTATTGTTTTGGATGATTCTGGCCTCATTATTCTACCATGATCAAAGTCACTCCCCTAGTGGTGGGTTAAAGGGAAACAGCCACATTTTCTGACTTTGATAACACTCAGAAAGCGTCAAAATAATGACCCCAGTGATTTTGCAGATCGTGGGGGTGGGGGTCATGAGAAGGTACACCAGGGCTAGCTGATCAAGAAAGAGAGCCTGGCACTTGAAGGGATCGAAGCCAGAGCAATGGTTGGAACATTGGGGGTTGAAGAGAACCCACCCCGTCGGCGATGCTGAGATGCTTTGCCTTGTCTTGTCTTGCCCCTTTCCATGGAATTCGTACGTTTTCGATGGTTCCCGTGGGTTGGCTTGAAGGGAAACCAAGAGGACCCCCACCATTTTCGGTGTTTTCCTAGTTCGAGTCACACATCCATGTTGTTTTCCTCCTTGGGTTGCTCGCCATGTCGGGAGTCCCCGATGAACTTGGCACCACTTCGACGTGTCGAAACTGTGAGGCTGCGGGGCTGTTGTCTTCCGCGCGGTAGCTCAGAGCCTCGGGTGCTACAGGCTCCGGTTGGACGCCCGATTTGGGGAAAACATAAATCGGGACCTGAGCCCTCCTCCCCAACTTGGGATTTTTCCCCCAACTTGGCACTTGGAGGTATTCAACCCACGTCCTTCGGTCCAAGAAAATTGTCATTGGCCATGGAGTCCAAGGAGCCAATGATTCATCATCTGCATAGGAGCCATGGAGCACTAACCAAAGCCAGTCTGGCCAACCCGTCCACTATGGTTGGATTCATGGTAGCATGGTGCTGCACGTGTGAAATGTCGGTCTCCTGTTGCAGTTTCAAACATCCGAAAAGAATGCTTGCTCGTGGGCAGCCATGTCTGTTTGCATTTATTGAGGTTGAAAGCTGCATTCGCATCGATTTGACTGACAATTGTCCCCATGATATCAAGTCATATCAAGTCACCCACCGTGCCGTGGCCATGGCACACTGGGTCCCTTGAGGATCTTTCAGATGGGCAATACTGTGGATGGACGAAATCCTGCACCACCTAAGAACCCCTGCAAAATGATTCGATCCCTACAAGAACCAACAAACACTGGGTTTCAACCGGTTTCAACCATGGTTTCAAAAGGGATTTCATCCATCTAACGTTTTATGCCATATCGCAGCGCCGATTGGATTGTCCTCCAATGCAAGCACTGAGGTGGCACCTCCACCGGTGCCGGAGACAGAGGACGCGGTGCGAAGTGAGTGGGTGAGTTTGGGCTGGCCGTTAAGGGGGAAGCTTCAAACAGGTTGCGACATTGGTTGCACCTCAAGAAGTGCTTAAAAATTGAGGCGACTTTTTTCTCCTGTCTTTTTTTCGGTGTAGTTTTCGCTGGAGCGATTCGGGGGAAACCGTGGTGCTCTTCTCGGTTTCCCTCTTGCCCTTCGGCTGAGTTGGTAGCCTTGGGTTTCTTCGAGCCCTAAGGGCCGTAGGGTTTGGAGGCTACGGGCGCCCGAAATCGGCCAGCCATGGGAATTCACACACCTTCCCTTGGTTGTGGCTGCCATGGGTTTTTGGGGCATCCACCTGATCTCGCCCGCAGAGGCCACAAATCCATGAATGCGCAAAAGCACAAATAGAAAAGAAATAACAACATATCACAACAACCTAAAAAAACAAGATACACCAGCATAGACCCCAGATAGCACACCACGGCAACGAACCATGACGCGCATCATAATGGTTCCCGCGGCATGATGATGATGTTGACAGCATCTTGATGATGTTGACAGCATCATGGAAATACCACAGCTACTCAGCATAGAGCGCTACATAGATGCACGGACAACGTCCTAGTGAGTCTATCAGCAAAACTGATGTTGACAGGGTGATGCTGCTACATACACCAGCCACGAACGATTCCGATCTAGCAGCAAAAAGGCAGAGACAACGTCCTGATGAGTTCGACAGCATCACGATGATGCGGACAGCATCATGATGATGCTCACAGCATCATGGTGATGGCAAAGGCAGCATCCTGATGATACCACAGCCACGAATCATCTTGCGACAGTGTAATGAAATTCAGCATCACCCGATGTTGACAGCATTATGCCCGCCACCATGCCCAAAAACCAGAACGCGGCACCGCAGCGATTGCAGCCGCATCATAACGTGAGTGACAACATCATGATGATACACAAGCCACGAACCATTACGCGCGACAGTTAGCGCAGCAACAACGTCCGAATCGGTTCAACAGCATCATGATGCTGCTGATAGCATCATGATGCTGCGGCCAGCATCATGAGGATGCGACAACCACGATACCCCAAACAGCACCCGCCCTAGCACCCTGGCATCCATATGCGGCCGCAACTGGGAAACAGCAGCCCCAATAGCACCCCAACGCAGCACCCGCGCCAGCACCGGACACGTCCCCGAGCACCCTGCCGTCACGTACTGTCACCAGCACCTGCACCGAACAGCACTCATTAGAAGTCTCGGGTTTCCGGTTATCCGGGAAATAAGCCCACGTCAGCAGCACCTCCAACAGCAACACAAACCTGCACCTGCACCACCACCCCAAACTGCATGCCCCCTAGCACCCGGCCGTCAGTTTCGCAAAGCGGCACCTTCACCAGCGCCCGAAACTGCATGCCCGCTAGCACCCGGCCGTCAATCTCGCAAAACAGCACCTCCACCAACACTCCAAACTACATGCCCCCTATCTCGCAAAGCGGCACCGCATGCCCCATAGCAACCCGCCGTCAATCTCGCAAGACAGCACCTCCACCAGCGCCCCGAACTGCATGGCCCCTAGCACCTGGCTGTCAATCTCGCAAAGCGGCACCTCCACCAGCGCTGCAAACTGCATGCCACCTGGCGCCCGGCCGTCAAGCTTGCAAAACAGCACCTCCACCAGCACCCCAAACTGCATCCCCCCCAGCACCCGGCCCTCAATCTCGCAAATCACTTTCCCTTCTTTATTAGGAGTGAGAATTTCTGTAGCTTTCAGCTATCTGGGGAAAAGGAAGAAAAAAACGCAAGAGAAAAAACAACTGACTCCACCCTACTATTCGTTTCCAAGGCTCATGCAATCAACTGATACCAGCGACGCGAAATCGAAGCGCAGGAGGACATTCCGCCGCCTCCGCCGCCTCCGCCACCTTAGGCGAGCGGGGCCCAGCGACCATTGGCTTAAGACGTTGATTTTCGCCCGGTGGGTCTATGACTACTGCATGAGCACTCATAATATAATGAATCACATATATTTATGTATATAGGAGATGATATATATATATATATATATATTATACACATATTTATGTGTGTGTGAGTGTTTGTTTTAAAGAAATGTTTTGTGGAGGAGGGGCAAATGTGTGCATATGTTCGGTTCTTACCTGGATTCATCGGGGCTATAGTAAAGCCTTCATAAACCTGTTTAACCAAACCTGATTCCAAATACCAAGGGGTTTGTGAATTTCCTGCAGAGTTTCCTGTAGCTGGCTTCTGAGAATGTGGATGTTTCCCAGACTGGCGGACTCCCGTTTGGGGTTGGTGTGAAAAAGCTTTCGAAGGCAAACATGAACCGCAGGGGGGGTTTAGACCACCAATTTTCAGGTTTCAACAACCCTCAAAACGGGAAGCCAACAGAAGCTTGTTGTTCAACAGGTGTTTTTTCCACTTATTTCCGGTACCTTGAATTGGTGGTGTGGATTGCTTGGGAGTCTGCACCCTGCCTTTTGAAGCATGCGGGTGTGCCGACACCCGAGGTCCAAGCCACCCAGCCACAACACCAAAGGTGAAATATGAGGGGCTTGGGGCCAGCAAAAGGGAGCACGACATATGTCGAGACAAGCGTTTGTTTTGGAGATTCCTCTTTGGGGGCCACTTTGTGAGGTGAAGCGAGATGCGCGAAGATTCCTGAGTGAGTGCTGCATGGTCTTGTGTGGCGTTGAGAATCACGAGGGTCGGTCTATCAACAGAATGTAGAGGTTGTCCTGGAAATGGCCGGACTATTTCTGCTCATCTTTTGAAGTTTCATCTTTTGCGGCGTCATTTCTTTTTTCCGACCTAAGACGAGCCATTCGCAGATTAGATGGCTCGCAGTGCCAGGTTGCAAGATCCGGCCGCGCGGCTGCTCAGAAGTCGCCTACCATGATTGGGGCTGACCTTGGGTACGCTCACCAAACTACTAGGAGTTGGGAGAGGGGTCCTCATTGGGGCAATAGGATGTTGACTGTGGCTCATGTACCGCTGGGTGTCCGCCAAGCATGGGAAGAAGTGCAGGGAAAACCCAATTTGCGTCTTTCCAAAAACTGCTTCCACCCCCTCTCCAAAAGCAACCGTTGCCGCCAAGTTGGGGGACTGTGAGAAACTTTATCTAGGTCGTTTTGTGGTGAACAGGTGTTCCAACGCTGATATGGGTCTGTTTTTAGGGGATCCCCGAGATAGGGGGTTTTCCTCTTGGTTTCCCTTTTTCCATTTAACAACAACCAAAAAAAGGCCCCCCCCCCGAAAGAAAACAATCCCATACCTGCGACCTCCGGAGGGTACATTTTTTTGGCGTTTGGCGAAAAGGCATTTGTTTCTGCCGTTTCACGAAAAAAGCGCCGTTTGCCTGAAAAACTGCCGTTTCACAAAATGCTCGTGCAACGGTCGGGAAAAGTTGCCGTTTGGACGGGAAAAGTTGCCGGTTGGACGGGTAAAATTGCCGTTTCGATTCAGTAAGCAACCGCCTGTATTGCTCAACTTGCAAAAGTGTCGTTTCGCACAAAAGGTGCCGTCTCGATGGAAAACATAGTTTTTAACCAAACAGCAGAAACATGTACCCGCCAGGAAGCCACAGGTATGGTAAATGAAACGGCCTCTGGACTTTTCAGCCTCATCTCAATTCGACGCGTTCGCCTAGGAGGCCCAATGAGTCGTTCGCCCGGTTTGCAGAGTGGCGAGCGGAGCAGTGCAAAGTCTACTGCAAAGGGGTCTTGTCTTGGAGCCTTCAAACCCCACCTCAAGCCCTTGCGAAGGGCGGGGGGTTGAACTCGAATCCCTTCAAGAGGGGCTTGAAGAAGAGCTTGAAGGGAAGTTAGCTGGGCCAAAGAAGTTGCGAAATGAGATCTCTTCAAGGTGTTGTGACCAACTGAGTTGTTTTTCTAGTTTGTTTGTTGATCCCAGTGAAGTTCACTGGAGTCCGGAAAGCGCTTTCCCTTTTCCCCGGAGAAGCAGGGAAGGGGACCCTCGTTTGGAGGGTAGCAATACGCCCGACGACTGGCAGGGTCGTTGCGGCGTTGCCGTTGCTCACGCGATGCAGATTGCGTCGGTGTGTGAATTGATTTTATTCAGGCAAGCGCATAGGCAAAAAGGGTCAACTCTGTTGCTGCGTGCCAAGTGGCAGGCTTGAAGCAATGAGAACTGAACCTCTCTGCATCGCAAGCCTCAAGCAGAACCGCAGGTGATACGATCGACGGACCGTATATGTGATTATCCAAGCTTCCATCTGTTGGTCGCTGCTATGCAGCTTGGCAGAATCCGGATACCGAGCTCTGGCAAAACGAGGTCAAGCTGGGTTTTGACGGGGAAAACGCTCAAGTGAATGGTTTTGTCGTGGCTTGAGCCAGCGGAGAATCATGCTATGCGTTTTTTTCCGTCCGTTTTCGGAACCCATAAGAACCCGTTCAACGGCTCCAATGTGACTTACACATCTTTCTCCTGAAGCGTGTAAACGAAGCACGTACCCAGCCAACTCCTTGAGGCTGTAAAGTGGACCCCTTTTGATTGGCATCTTTGGGTTGTCCCTTTTGTTTTTTCCAAAAAGCCGCCCCCCCAAACTGGTACCCACAAAAAAGGAACACCCGCAGCGTTCAAACATACAAACTGAGACGATGCTTTTTTGAGACACCCATATAATGGCACTACTACATGATTTTGGGTTTCCCTTTGGTTTTCCTTCAAACCACCCCACCCACGAACAAGGAACCCCCCCAGTAAAAACACCTGAGACGATGCTCCCGGCCGAAACGTCGTCGCCTCGGCGCGATGCTCCTGGGCGCGGTGGAGCCGTCTGAGCGCTTGGACTTCTTCTCTCACCCCCAGGGCGAGGGCCCGAGGTGTTGCAGGGAATCTGCGTATGTCGAGCGAAGCGTCCCGGGTTTTTCAATCACTCCCTGAGTTCAGGGACTTGAGTCACTTTTTGAACGTGTTCGGGGTAAGGGAAGTTAGTTAAGGGGGATTCCCTTCCAGTTCAATCATGTTGATTCCCAAAACCCGAAAGGTTAGTCTCGGATGAGAACCACCCGAGTTGAACTTTGTTTTTTGTGGTTGATGTGGGCATGTTGTGTCGGTGAGAGTAATCCGAGACACAAGAGGTGCCGAACTTTAGTCGCGTTTTGGGAAAGCTATTTTTAGCGACAAACAACAAGTGCGGGCTTTTCCCGGCTAATCCGTGCTGATACAGCAATCAAACCCAAAGGGCGCCCAGGCATACCTGATGGGGGGGGTTCCACATGGTTGTGCTTCCCTGTGTTTTCCCTTGACAACGGGCCACAACGCGGGTACGCGCGCGAAGTGGTGCTTCAACCGGAAGCAGGTGCCGTCGCCCAAGCGTTCCGATCGCGGTCGGCTCCGGCAGGTTTGCTGGTCCTGGATGAGCGCTTGTGCCTCCCGGGCGCCGGGAATGTGAGGCCGCGAAGCAAATGCGTCCAAACACACTTGGTACGGAAGTGCATTTGCAAAAGAACACGCATGGAAATGGAAAATGGAGTGTGTTGGGTCCCTGTGGCGGAAGCTTAGGTCGTGTTACCCGGTGAGCCTATAAATTACCCTGAAAGAAACATCCTGGAACTCGAATGTAAAGGGATCTTCTATTGTTAAGTAGACCCCTTCTGAATTTGTTGGGAAGCAAACACTGTTCAGGCTTTTTCGGGATTCCCATCCCATATGCACAAGCAACTTATTGGCAATTCCATGTTAATCTGCAGCCGGAGGGGGAGTGCCGGCCCGTCTTTCAACACACGTCCGCCAGGATCCATTTCCACGCGGGGTCTGCGACAGAGCAGTTCCGCCTCCAGCCGCATGGCAGGAATGGATTTGAGTTGATCCGGTTGTTTCTCTTTTGTTTTTCACCTTGAGGTGCTGTGTTCTGGTGTGTTTGCCCCACACCGAAGGTGATTTGTTTCAATCCTTAAGGCGTGTTGTCCCGAAAAGGGAACCAACCCCTTTGTTTGGCCCTGGGTATTGAATACCCTCGCTTAGCATTGTCGAGGTTGCCGCGCGAAAAAACCAGCAGTTGTGTGTGTGTGTTTTTTTTTTTTTTTTCCGCGCCTTGTCGCGCGGTCTCCTTCCTGGAAGCAAATATGGACCTTTTGTTTCAGTGCTGCGTATATGTCCCCAATGTGTTGATAAATCACATTTTGGAGTTCCCGATTTATTTCGTGGTGTAAGGGAGGTTGGGAGCATCGCGAGCGCAGGTTTCCCTCCAGATGACAAGAGATTCGATTCTTTCTTTTTGCGAAGCAAAGTCTGCATGGAGGTGATTTCTCGTTTGACTCCGTCCTAGCTTTGTTGTTGACCCGTTGATTCTCCAAACCCCAAGTTCGTGACTAGCCCAAGCCCAAGTAAAGTGTGTCGAGTCAAATGTCCATAAAGATTGCCTCCTGCACCCCCCTCTCAACAATACCCTGGTAGACATCAAGCCCCAGGTTGCTACGGCCCTTTGAGGCGGAGGTGGGCGCAGGCGCGGGGAAAACGAGGAAAACGGGCAAAATGCTGGGAGAGCCCAACTTCCAGCCAGGGAAACCAGACCTTTTTCCAGGCGACCCTGTTACGAAGGCTCTGTTTGATGGGGTGATTCCCTTTGCATCTCCTGCCTGGTCCTATGAGCTCGCGCTGGTCCGGCTTTCCAGGTTTCGAGCCAGGAATCGGAGGGCATCGCTGGCGAGACCATCCCAGTGAACGTGCAGTGAGATTCCAAGTGCATCTTCCTTTGGATTCCAACGGTTCCATCAAACTCATGCTGGAGTTGCAACAACATTCCAATTTTTGCAGAGGCTCCTGCCGTTTTGGTAGCTTCCCTTTTGATGGCTTGAGAGTCTCTGATGGTTTTTCTGGTGCTTTGGACCGTCACAGGATTCCTCTTTCCTAGGCCCGTGGCTAACATGTTCCAACCGAAGCATCTCGTTGATGCCCCGCGACTTGTTGATCCGGCTTTTGCGGGCGCGAAGTCGGAAGATCGCAGCCAAGGCAAGGCATGACGTGCTTTCCTTGTGAATCAAGGGATGGCCGCAACTGCTTCCCTTTGAAGGAAAACTGGGTAAAAAACAAACCTGGCTTGCATGCACCATATCCACATCCTCGGAATCCATTCCGAACAGCAGAAAGCTCCCTCTAACCACCAAATTTCTGGTGGAGTTAAGTTATCTTCCTTTTGTTGGGCGGGGAAAACCAAATTCTGCTTACTTGTCCGTAACTGTGCAAAGGAAAAAGCTCCCCTCGGACCGCTCATGGCGGGCGGTTTGCAGGCTATCAGCTGCTGGAGGCTATGGAGCTGCAGGTGGAGGATTGGAGCTGAGGGAGCGAACTTTTCGGAAGCGAAGTCCCATGAAGCGCCAAAAAAAACAAAAACTTCCTGGGTTTGGTGGTGTTCTTGAATAGTGTGGTATCACCTATACTGCACAAAAAGATAGCTCAAGATTGATCCATATCTGTTAGAAGCATAGATTATGCCTATTACCTACTTATTCATGTAAGCCGGTACCCATGTTTTGGTCGGCTTGGTTTTGGGGTAAATGTCAATCGAAACGAGCCGTCGGTTTTCGCTAAACATCACCTGGGTGCCTCTTGAGGCGAAAGGTGCCTGTTGCAAGGCTGGCTTTGATTTCTGGCAACCGACAGGAAAGCCACAGCCCAGTTTTTGAGCGGCCCAACGACCCGATTTTAAGACACACCAACCTTGTTGGCCCATTTAATGGTGAGTTTCCCTTGGTAGGGGTGTTGCTTTACGGGCAAGTGTAGGGAACCCTGTTTCGCTGGGTACCAAGCTGTGCCAAAACAATTCCTCTTGAAAAGTAGAGCAAAACGGAGCCAAAAGATAAGGTCTGAGCATTCCTCCGCAAATTAACATGGAAGTCAAAAAGGGACCCCCCAAAATGAGATTTCTCGCTTTTTGGGTTCAACATGTTAATCTGAGTGTAGTGCCAGGCACTTTTGATGGGTCCGGCTTTCATCCAGGGCTTAGTTGTTGGGGTTGTAGGAACCCTTTCCCTTTCCAGGCAGTCATTATCCAGGTGCCTTGGAACTCCGAAATTTCTGTGCTGTCAAACAACAGGTGATTGTTTTTGGGTGCGCTGGAGCAATCTAGTTGGAATCCTGTCGAAGCTTGTTGACTGTCGGCGAGCGCCTATCATGATCCGGAAACGACGGGAGGAGAGCGCCAAACATCCAAAAAACTACGCTTCAACATTGAGTTTTGACGTTCTTTTCGCTCCCTGGAGGCCAAGAATTTTGAGACCGCATCACCAGCATGTCCAGGATAATTTCAGCTAAGTAGGGCTTCAACGTGGCGGATCAGCGCCCAGCCGGTCTCAATGATGCTGGTGTTGCTGGCAATGTTCCTTCCTCCAATGGTTTTGTCACTCAAATGGGCGGTTGTTCTACCTGGTTTCATGCGATTTGCGATTCGACTCAACACCTTGATCCATCGGTTTGGAAGCGCAAAGTCAGTTTGGTAGTTGCGCAACTTAGAGCAAGCAGATCCACCTGGTAAACCAACTTCACTCATGGCCATTCCTTAGTGTGAATGACCCTTGGTTTTTGTGTGCCCGACTTGGTGAGCATTTGTGAGGATTGGAATGAGTCCGAAGCAACCACATGCTCTCACAACGGGAATGTGGGGACAGTGAGGCCATGGCTCTTGGCAAAGGTATGTGTGGGCCCACGTTACCACAGATTTCCGGCGATGTGCTGCAAGATATGGATGTCCTCTTTGATGGCAGGAGGTTGGGTCAAAATCCCATGTTTGGGTCAACTCGGGTTGACTAGGAGACTTTCAAGAGGACGGACACTTTCTCCAGGAGGGTTGGGCTTGTTGAAGCCAAAGACCGGGGGGCACATGGGAACCAACTACAAAAAGTGCCACCACCTTTTAGGGATTCCTCCTTGAAAGTGCTTTGAATTATTCTTTGTGTGGGAATCAACAAATCCGAACCTTGTAAACCTGGTGCAGCAGCAGAGCAACCCTGGCGTCTCCTGCAAAACCATGTTATATTTTAGGTAGGCTGAACATATCGGGCACCTGCAGTCTTCTTCTGACCGGTTGAAATGGGGGCATGACCTTTTTCGGGTTTACGACCAACCTTTTTGTGAGGGTCAGAAGGACGTGGCTGTGATTTTTACATGGGAACACTCTCCCACATGATTGGTGGACATCAATCACCGAAGTTTCATGTCCACCAGCTCGCATCCCCAAGTAAAATTGAGAGCAAGTACCCTCCCAGACACAAACATAGAACCCAGAAACCGATCCCCTGAAAAGGAACCTCTCGGTCTTCGGGCCCCTGCGCATTCGCCATTGCTTGAGAGAGGGTAGCTGACCCAAGAAATCCTTCGATGCGAAAAGGAGAAAAACTCTACTGTACCTTCCATTTCCATTCTTTCCAGGTATCCTTCTTTCTGCAAAACCACCCAAAACCCTGGGAAAACAGCTGGTTTTTGAAAAGAATGACGATTGAAAAGAATGGGGAATCAACCCCTAGAACAACAAATCACCGGCCAGGAGGGCCTGCAGTCCCTTCAGCTGCCCTTCGCCTTTCAGGCCAAAGGCTGGCGAAGCGTGTGCTTCTGTGGCAGCCGGCCGACCGCGGTAACGGCACCTGCAGGGTTAAGTGTCAACATCACGAAGTAGTCCACGTAGCCGGTTCAGGCAGGTTCGCGCAGGCATGTTTTGCCTTTAACAAACCTTGGAGAGGTTGGCCCGAGAAAAGCCTGCATAGGCACTCGCGCGAATGCGCTTGTTGCAGCGTAGGCTCGCATAGGCACCCTTTCGTGATCTTACACGCCAGCGGAGGCGCAGCGTAAGCGTGGCTGCCAGTGTAGAGGGCCGATACACCCAAAACTAGAGGACGGGAAGCACGGAAACATAGACAACTATTAACTACGACCATGAAATTCAAGCTTAGCATCCTGCTTCACAGTCTCTCCTGTCAACTTGTCTTGCACGTGATGCTGTGAATTGATGCTGCGCATGATGTTGCACATGACGGAGCGCATGAGGCTCCCCTCTTGTTCTGCCATCTCTCTTGCCCAATCTTTCATGCCCGCTTCTCTTCTCAACCTTTAGTTCATATATGGCAGTGGATCAAAACCAATGGTACCATTTTGGGGTAGGTGAACCACCCATTTTAGTCTATTCTAGTGGGATGTTCACTGGAGGTACGGGATTTTGACCCATGGCCATATCTGCGCGCAGTTTTGCTTTACTGTCAGTGATTTTCGAGCTGGCGATGCGAGAGCGCGCTTCGCGCAGTACCTCTGCTCATGCCTGTGCAGCCGTTTGCGCGTCTTTTTCGGTCTTTTTTCGGGAAGGAACTGCCTTGTTTTTTGTGTGAAACGGCCAGAAGGGGTTGAAAACCCTGATCCTGACCGTCACCGTGCAACCGTGCAGATTACGGTTGACCGTGCTGACCGGCAGTTGCACGGCCTCTTTCTAGATTGTCATCTTTTCTGGAGTTGTGTGGGTAGAGTGCCCAAAAGGCGGAAACAAACGGAACAGGAAGGGCATATCCGGAAATCCTGGCTGAGAAAGGTTGGCTTTGCGCACAACACGGCACAACGATATTTTTGCTCGAAAGCGGTTTTCGCACACGTGGGCTTCGCAGGGAAGCAACACCCCCAAAAGTTGGCAGGGGAATTTTGGCAGGTGAAGTACCGCGCGAAAATTTGGCAGGAGAAGTTGGCAGGTGAAGTAACTCTGCCACAGTCGAGCCGGCAGTATCGTCCTTGCTTTCTTTTAGAGATTAGGCTCGTGATGTCTTTTGCCACATCGGAGTCAGCCTCGTCTCGCGCCATGTGAGTCACTGACAATACATGGATGTGGCTCAAAATTATCCAGGAGGGGTTACGCAGGTTTTGGTCCATGTTTCCACTTACCAGGGTTCGTTTTTTGAGCCACGGCCATATGATTGGTCTTCCTTCGGCTTGCCTGCGGAGAAGGACATTTCGCAGGGCTTGGTGCTAGTCAGTTAGCATGACCCTCTTAGTTCTCAGCGGAATGACACGGAGCCCTAAAACGGACCGGCTCATTCCACCGTCTCCGGTCGCAGACTGCCTGGCGTGGCAATCCTGGCGGCATGGCGTCATCAGCTTCCACGAGGCGCGGGGTCGGGGGCTCGTCAGGGGCTCGTCAGGGGCTCGCGGCTCGGGGGAAAGCATGGGGGTTCGTTCGACATGGATGTTGGGTGCATAGGTCCGTCCTTTTTAGGTTAGTTTCGATTAGAAAATAGATGGGTTCCACTGGTTTGGGTGGGGTTTCTTCCATTTGCCAGGGCCATCCATTTTTTTCCAGAAGGCCATCTATGTTTGGGTACGTCGTGTTTGTAGCTACCTTACCTCCCCGAAAATGGGAGGTTGCCCCGAAATGGCGATGATTTCAGCCGCTCTCCAGGGCACTTCGCTTCTTGGCCGGGCCCACGCGGTAATATGTTCCAAAGCTGGGGGTTTGGGATATGAAACGAAGCGAGAGCCAGTTTGAGAACCTCACTCAACGCCATTCGAAAGAGTTGTGCCCTTTGCGCGCGACGGCCGCAGCCGGCGAGCAAACTCGAGTGGGAATGGTTCGGGGTGTGCCAGGGCCTTTTTGCGAGAGGTTGCTGTGGGTGTTCTCCAGGGTTTTCTTGGGTGTTTTCTGGGTGGGCGGGTGTTGGGTTTTCTTTGGCCTTTTCTGTGTTTTCCTTGGCTTTTCCTGGGTTGTCCCAAGGTTTCATTTGGGTTTTCCCCGTTTCTCCTTGGGCGTTGCCTGGGTTCTCCCTGCCCTTTCCCTGGTTGTTGTTGGTGTGTTCCCTGATGATCTCTCAGTTGTCCCATTGTCCTTTGGTTTTCCCCGTCCGTGTCGTGTCTGGGTGTTCTTCCAGTCTTTTCGTGGTTGTTGGGAAACATTTTGCCTTTTTGCTTATGGTTTAGTGGGAAATCCCCACTGAACTGCTAGAATTTAATTGTTTGCTCCCCCTTCCCAACGCCATTTCCTCGTGACTGTCTCCATCTTCCTGGGTTTTCCATAGCTTTTCGACCGGGGTCTGGGAGGTGGGGGCCAAAGCAGTCTCTCAGCAGGAACTGCTAAGGTTTAAGTTGGGAAACATGTTCACATCGCTCAGCGCACGCTTGTTGTTGCGCCCCCACACCCGTGCGGCACAACGAGATCCGAGCCCCAACCTAAAGAGCGGTGATGTCGCCCCCGCCCCCCGCCCCCCGGAAACCCGGAAACCCGAAACCCCCCACCTAAAGAGTCATTGGTGGTGCCCCCCCCCCCCAGCAAACCGAAACCCCCCCAACCTAAAGAGTCAGTGGTGTTAGTACCTAAAACCCCGCAGCCCAAGCTTCAAGTAGTAGGAGCTCCCAGTCCAAGTGACTGACTCAAAGTGCCCCCGTGGAACGCTGCAGATGAGGATGCCACCTGAGCCTTGTCCTTGTCGTCCACAAAGGTCTTGACCAACACCCAAGCCGGGAGCGGGGGTAGCTCGAGCACGGAACATCTGCGGTGAGGGTGAGCTTTGATCTTGCGAAACATAGCACCCCTCTCGCAGCTTCAGACCAAAGGGGTATGAAAGGCTGACAAAAACTGCGCCCCTTGCGGGTTGTGGGCGAACGTGGGGTGTGGGAGCATGTTATATACCTTTTTGCTTATTGTGGTTTAGTGGGAAATCCGTACTGAACTGCAATTCAAATGTTTCAGTGGGGGGTTTCCCCCTTCCTTGCTAAATGAAGGGAGCAGTGTCTTCATTTAATTGTTTGCTCCCTTTCCTTTGGGAAATCACCTCCGGTAGCTGGTCGATTCGAAGCGCGAACCCGAGGGACCGGCGAACGGAAGTGGCCATGGCCACATCTTTGTTTTTCTTCCTTAGATATGGCCATGGCCATGGCTTCTGGCTAAGATAAAAATTTGTTTGCTCCCCTTCCTTAGATCTAAAAACCAGGGAGCACAAATTCCCACGTCATCTGGTTTCTATATCTAAGGAAGGGGAGCAAACAATTTTTTATCTTAGCCATGGCCATTTCCAACCGATCCTTCCGTCCTCTCGCAGGAGCTCGCCCCCGCCTCTGTGAAGCTTCTGCTGCCCGGCGCCCCGCTGCGCCTTTCGGAGCGCATCGAAGCGCGGCACTTCGCGCAGGCGGGGGCTTGGACCACGGGCGGGGGGGGGTGGCGCCGAGGGTTTTTTCTTGGGAGGGGCCCTGTCCCCCGTGTGTGTTTTAAAGGGAGACCAACAGGAAAACACGTTTTTTGTTTTGTTTTTTGTTTTTTTTTCTCGAGGTGTGAAATGATTTTAAAGAAAGGTTCACAGTTCTTGCCTGGCATGTTGTTGGTTGTTTTTAAGGTTTGTTTGCTCTTTGTTGGCTGTGCTTGCGTGAGGGCCGCAAACAGCCGAGTTGTTAGGCAGTTGCTCGAGACATCGTCCCTTCGGCTTCAAGAGGTGTGGACAGTGCACGGGTGCGATTGCAATGGTTTCTGCGGGTGGAGCTCATACAGTGCTTCTCCGAAGTGATGGCTACGCCGTTGCTTGTGGACACAACAAATACGGAGAATGCGACATTCCGCCTCTCGATGAAGGTGTGACTTACACACAGGTTTCTGCAGGATTTGTTCACACAGTGGTCCTCCGAAGCGATGGTGCTGCTGTTGCTTGTGGCTGCAACAAGTGGGGCCAATGCGACATTCCACCCTTGGATGAGGGCGTGACATACACACAGGTCTGTGCGGGTCACTACCACACAGTGCTTCTGAGAAGTGATGGTGTAGTGGTTGCTTGTGGGTGCAATGAGTTTGGGCAATGCATCATTCCGCGCTTGGATGAGGGTGTGATATACACGCAGGTCTCTGCAAGTCGTCATACAGTGCTTCTCCGAAGTGATGGCAGTGCTGTTGCTTGCGGCAAGAATCTTTCAGGACAATGCAACATTCCACCTTTAGATGATGGTGCGACATATACACAAGTTTCTGCGGGTGCCTCTCATACAATGCTTCTCAGACATGATGGCCATGTTGCCTTTTGCGGGTCTCATGGTATAGGAGAATGCGACGTTCCACCATTGGATGATGGCATAACATACACCCAGGTTTCTGCAGGTCATACTTACACTGTGCTTCTCCGAAGTGATGGCCGTGCTGTCGCTTTTGGACACAATGTTAGCAGGCGATGCAATCTTCCACCATTGGATGAGGGCGTGACGTACATCCAGGTTTCTGCAGGTGGTAATCATACAGCGCTTCTACGAAGTGATGGCCATGCTGTTGCTTGCGGAGACCGCCGTGATGGGCAATGCACGATTCCGCCTTTAACGTCTTGGCTTGATTGGTTGTGGTTTTCCTCCTCAGCGCTTCGTTACGTTTCTGATTTAGGGGCTGGCAGAAAGCCAGACCTGGTCTTGCAACTTCAGTTTCTTCGCAAGTCTAATGCCATCATTCTGATCTGTTTGGGTTTAGATGGCTGTGAAGTGACTCGCTTAGAAAGCCGATCTGACCTTGCCTCGGATGCCTTGGAGACTTTAAAGAAGACGTTTGAGTTGAACACTGACAGGAAGCTTCGTGTGGTCTTGCCGGACGGTCTGTTGCTGGATGCAGTTTGCACGGCAAATCCATTGGTCACACTGGCTACTGTGTGCTTGCAGCATGACAAGGCATGACCAGGCGAAAAAAAGATGGCTATGGGTGAAAATTTGGTTCCTCAAAAAGAATGGTTTGTAATTGCAATCCGATTGAGCATGATCATTTTAGGGCCATAATGAACCCAGTATTCACCATCATCGACCCATTGTCAATTTAAATTAACCAACTATTAGCCATCTTGCGGCTTGCTAATTTTGACCCATAGGCAGATGTTGTCATGCCGCGGTGCTCATGTCAATCTCCACGATCTCTACGATCTGCGCAGAGGTCTATATTTTGAAGGATTGGCGTGGTGGTAGTTCAATCACATTTGAGCCGATGATCCAATTTGATAGATACTCTCGAGCCATCGAGCATGGCAATGTTTTTTCCGCCACGAATGGATCATTTCTTCATACCAAGCGTTGGAAAGTACTCTTTTCACCTTTGTCTGTTTGGGGGGGGGGGCGATGCCACGGGGCGGCGGTTTCCTTCCCACTTCTTTTGGGGGAAACATCTTAGACATGAGGTACAACCCCCTGCCAAAATAGCACCTGCGGAAGGGTACCTGGAAGAACAGCTTTCCGTGTAGGGTTCCCCCGTCAGGTGCTATGTTCCTCAGAGGGCGGGTAACATGGGGCGCCCTTTTTTCCCATGGAATTACACTGAGGGTTTGGGGCAAAAAGGGCGGCGGGAGGATGCGGAGCTAAGATCGACTAGCTAAAACCCGGCTTTGGTTGGTCAGTTTGCCTGTTCAGGGCTTGAGCTTTTTAGGATTTGTTATTAACTGCGTGCCAAATAGCGCAATATAGTTGATAGTGTTGTTAAAGGAAACCAAAGGGGATGGGTATGGTTTTTCTGAATTTTTTGTCTGGGATTCCAACTAGATGTCGTCTATAGTAGCAATTAGCTTATTTGCTTATTTGCATGTTTTATTTACCTGGATATTTGTTGAGTTGCATATTGTTGTTGGTTTACTTGTTTAGATTGCCTGAATGAAGGAGTGTAAGCATCGGCTTGGGCCAGGTGGGGCGACGTTTGAGGAGGAAAATCTAGGCAGCGCTTTATTGTATGAATGTGCAAAGATGACGATGACGATGACAATGATGACGATGATGACGATGATGATGAGGATGATGATGATGATGATGATGATGATGATGATGATGATGATGATGATGATGATGATATGTTGACCATGTCTGCGACCTTTGTGCATTCATTTGATAATCCAATATTCACGAGCTGGTGTTTTGTTGGGCAGAAGCTGAAATTACAAGAGGCGGATCAAGCTCTTCAGATCTATGTATCCCTTAAATTTCCGGAAGAAGTTGTTTGGGCGGGGGGGGGGGGGGGGTAGATAAAGAGGCAAGAGGCATTTCAGGAATCACACCTTTGGCCATTTGAAAGGAGAACCCGCATGAGGCAGCGTGCGTAACCAATGATGGTTTTCTCAAAAATGTTTCAACAGTTGAATCGCCCGAGCCTTTATGGAGTCTTGTCTGAGAACAGGGGAACCACAAAATGGGCCGTGTCCTTTTGATTCCACAATGAGTTCTGTGCGACCCCCGCCTCCTGGTACGGGTCGGGGCTGTAGTCTCGGCCAAAATCTTGTGCGGGGACCACTGTTTACCATCCAACTTGTCTTCTTCCAGTGTCTTCCATATTGGATATTTTTCACATGACCCTAGATATTCCACGCGTGTTGGCCCCCAAAGCAAAGATTGTTGTTTACAGTGATTGACGGGGACCTGTAAACGAAGCTCTTTGACGCTTCAAGGAACGCAGGGGTAATGAATGTTGAGAGGGGACCTCAAACGCAAGGCCGGGCAGTTTCAATGATGTGAACAAGCAACACATCTAGGAAAGCTTAGAAGGCACCCAGACATCAAAAGACAAACAAGAACTTGCCCACACAAATTTTGGGGTAGGCGTTCATAGAATTCAGCAGGCAACTCCCCCATGGGTTTGGCTTGGTCTTTCGCTGCTCCATTGTTTCCTCTGTGGGTGTACTAGCCAAATACTCACATGGTTTGGGTAGAACCCTTGTTAAAGCCTTGAAATGTGGGTGTGGGTCAAAATTAAACCACCAGGGGACCACAAGTTTTGGTCCATGTGGCTACTTACCGGGGCAAGCCATTTTGGGGTTACCCAATTTTTGACCCACAGCCATGTGACGAAGATGATGCTGACGTCTATGGCTCGCTGCCGCCTTGAGCTCGCAGGTGGCAAGGCGCTATGCGCTGCAACTCGAAGTGGATGTGGTGCCCTCGCCCGCCAGCGACGCGGACGAACGCGAGGCGGACGCGGTCCGGCGATGCCGCTGGGAGGACCGATTTGCGCGGTGGAGAAAGTGGAGGCGTGTTGGGAGATACGTTGAAACAGCATGCTTTGAGCTGGGATGTGTCAAGAGTGGTTGCGTTGTGGGAGGTTATTCAATTTCCTCTTGGTAGTTGACTGTTTGGTGGGCAAGCTTGAGGCTCATTTTTTGGCGCCCAGTTGAGCAGCGGCCGGGACATTTGAGGGTCTTAGCGTTCCACGCCTTGGGTATGGGACCTCGATTTAGCAATGCCATCTAGGCGAATTCCTTGACTGCTTTTGCAGCCACGGAGCACTGGGCAACGTCTGCGCATGATGGAGCTTGACACTTGACGGTCAGCCCATGTGAAGCCGGCCTTGCCGCACAGGCCCGTGAAACCTGTGAAAAACCACTTTGGATTGAGGGAAGGCCGCCAGGCCCTTTGCTAGACGAATTGGGGATGGGACTCCCACTGGTGCTTCACAGGGTTCATGTTCCACGGCCATGCCCTCAAAAGTTGCACATGAGTCGACATAGTTTCTCTCATTTGTTCCAGACGAAAAACACAAAGTCTGGTACCCCCTTATTGGTGGGTTGGATTGCTGGTTTTAAGATTCCAACCGGTTCTTGTAGAGGGTAAATGAGGTTTGGCCCTCCTAAACCACCAAACCACCGAGTCCAAACCACCAATTGCGGGGAAGTTGACAACTGGAGGTTTCCTTGCTACTCCTCCGTAGAGAACATGGGGAATGAACCGGAAAAGATTCCCGAATAAAGGACACCACCACTCTGGATGCGTTTCTTGGGTCATTCCATGTCTCATTCCCTACTCTTGCTGGTGCTTGGCAGGGAATGAGGGAATGGAATCACCCCTATAAACCATACAGGATGGTTTATTTTCGAGTCAGGGTTCCTTGGGGGGTCATTCCATTTCTCCTTCCCATCTCTCGCAGCAAGTTTCGGGCCGAGTCATCGTAGGAGATCCACTGGGCTTTGTCGTCCGCCGCCGGCAGTCAGCAGCTGCCTGAGGGCGCGGGGCGTGCCGCTCGCTCTCGGGGGGGTTGGCAACGAACCCCATGTAAGGTTTGGGTGTGCTTGTTGTTTTGGGTGCTATGCATACATCTATGTGTGTATATATATATATACACAGATAAAAGATATATATATATATATATATGTATATATATATATGTTTAGTTTGTTATTATTATGTTGTTATATTCATTTATGTATATAAAACAATATGCCATGACAAACATAAGCTTCATTACTCTAGGGCACCTTCTTCTCGATCCTTCCCGGGGTTTGGTTGCCTTCGTTCCCGTCGCGCCTTCGCGCCTTGATCCTTTTTGTGGCCAGGGGACGGCATTTGGTCCATGGGCAACCGGCGGATGTGCGAGAGCTTGGGCCACGAGTTCCAGTCAGGCGGATCGAAGTTCCCGGATCGAAGTACCCCGGAGAGAAAAGTGGAGGATTTGCATCCTCCGAACATTTGGGGCACATCCCCCCCCCAAAAAAAAGAAGATATATCAGAATTTCTCCCATTTTGAGGTGGGTCCGCTAACACTTGGGGCCAAAGGATTTGAGTGGCTTGGGACATGAAGCTTCCACTTTGCAGCGAAAAGGGGGCCGTTCCATGTCCCTTTTTGGGTTTCAACCTCCGCCTCGTAGTCCATGAAGCCCTTTCCGCAGCTCTGCGAATGGCCAGGGCGCTTCAGCTTTCTGGGGGAGCACTTGCCGTTACAGCGCCTGAGCGAGCACTTTTCGCGGTTCTTAAGTGCGGGGGAGTGGTGTTCTTGCAATCGGTGCAAGACATATCCCCACCCCCTCAAAAATGGAATTGTGGGAGGGGGGGGGGGTGACGACTGAAATTCCATTTGTGGTTCCATTACCCCTCACCCCCCCTTCCCCTTAATGTAGGGGGGATCGAGAGATGCAGGGAATGAGTTGGATGGTTCCGCGTTTTTGTCGCACGGCTTTTCGACGGTCTGGGAGATTGGGGCAACAGCAGTTTGCCGGCGTGACTTGCGTTGGAAGCGGCGGATTCGAGTGATTTGGCGCCAACTCTTTTTCAGCAATCAATCAGCACGGATGGGCGGTGCCAAGGATTTGGGTGTGGGTCAAAATTAAACCACTGGGGGACCACAGGTTTTGGTCCATGTTGCCACTTACCAGGGCAAGCCATTTTGGGGTTACCCTATTTTTGACCCACGGTCATTTCCTCGCCCAAGCAAGCAAGCCGCCGCCCCAGGCTCCATGTTCGGGAGGGTTGTGCTTTGCAATCGGTTCTATCCACTGACATGGAGCCGGAGAATGTTGAAGCAAATAACATTGAGTTGTGAGGAAGCTTGCCGTCCGTTCCTTTTCTTTCAAGGAAGTGGCAACTTTGGAATTCGAATTAAAAGCTGGCCTTCCATTCGGACCAGCCCATGGGCCGTTCACCATTCTGAGGTTCGGGCTTTGTGCCCCAGCTCAGTGCGACAGAAACGACGCCTCGGAGCAGCTCTTGGCGCGTTTGGCACCAGAGGCGAATCGAGGGATATGGGTTGACATCATGGGTGTGGTTCTACAATTTCTTTGAGGGCGCCCCTTGGGTGACAAAGTTGGTGTTGCTTTTGAGGGAAACCTGTTTGGATGGCTGGCAAGGCCAAAGGGTAGAAGTTGGGTCAGGCTCCCCTGAGTTGCCCTTTGTGCCCTTTGATTGAAAAGTCCCTATGCAATTCTTGTAGCGACCTATAGCGAGCTTGACTCTGGCCTACCGGGTGTGTCTTTTCTTGGTGGACCCCCCCAAATGGATTTCGCTTGTCTGATGTTCCTACCAACCAGACAGGGTTTCCCTAAAAGACGGGGACCCCCCGGCGCCGTTTCGTTTGAGGCCCCCGGTCGTGTTGGTCGTTTTGTTCACCTTCCACGGTGACGACTTCGGTGCATCGCAGGCTGTGCCGCTACTGCGGCAGGCGGAGTTTATGGAGATGCCGCGCTGGGCCGCAGGCGCATGCGAAACTCGACGGACTTCGGCGAGTTCGACCTAGGTCTTAGGTCTCCCAGTAGTGCCAACTTTTACCAACCTTTTTTGGTCGGGAGGGCTCCCCTACGAAAATAGACTACAGAAAAAAGTTGGTACCCTTATTCTAACCTCTCTACTGGAGGACCTAGCGACTATTTGGGTGGAGGGCGAAAAAACCAAGAGGCGTCCCTCCGATGTTCCGCCGCAATAAATAGGAAATACCGCTGTTGACAAGCCGTTCTTGCTTGTAAGCGTGTTGATTTGCTTTCCTAGAATGCTAATGCTAAATAACCCATCCTTAAGTTTCCCCAACGGAAGCCACACGGTGCCAAAGGTGTCGATTTCTTTTAATCACTTGC
Organism: Effrenium voratum; assembly: GCA_963377175.1. NCBI lineage: Eukaryota > Dinophyceae > Suessiales > Symbiodiniaceae > Effrenium > Effrenium voratum. The sequence goes on from CAUJNA010001424.1 coordinate 1,006,021, forward strand.
CGATTTCCCGGCCGCGTCCCGAAGCAGCCAATGTGATGACTCCTTTGGTCGATTTACCTCCCCCACCCCCGGAGTGTGTTGACGCACCCCGAGATTCGAGAGGCGACCACTGGGGCCTGGTGCTGGCACTTCTGTGCCCCGCCCTGGCGCCGCACCGAGTGATTCCGCTGCGACGGTTTAGAATCGGCACCTCAAAGGACATGAACCCCCGAAATGATGTCCTGTTAAATGGGTGTCCTGCTTGGAGATTCGCACCCTGAGTTCTTGGACTTGTACTTGGGAAGATGAGAGAACATGTTGAACCTTATGTTGTTTCCTCCGGAGCCACCGGATTCTGCATGAAACAACTGTCCATCGGAGGCCAAACAAAATACGCGAGTCCAACATTAGTGGTAACCTAAAGGTCTGGACCCTCGTTTGGCCAATCCACGCTGGTGAAGCTCCTTGGCTGGATTTGTTTAAATGTACTCCGCAACCCCAGCCGAATTATTTGGATCTTGATAGTACGCTTAGAGTCTGTGTTGTGGATGTTGCAAAGGGAAACCAAGACGCCACTGGTACCTTTGGGATCAACCCCAGATGGATGGGGTCTGGGTGTGGTTTCTTCGCCAGGTTTGGGGTTGTTGGAATTGTGACATCCAGGAAGCGGGCAAAGCCATGTGAGAATCCGATGAGGGAGTTGTTCGACGAATGCTGGCTTGGGAGATTCTCGTGTTTGGAGTCAGTACTGTATTTTAGGTTGCCTTCTTTGGTACAAAACCACAGCTTTTTTGGACACGCTAGTTTGAGACACACCAAAGTTTTGCAGTCCCCAACTAGGTAGGCCGACGTATCCGTGTCTCCAACTGAGGCACCACAAGCCTCTGGTTCTTCGATGTGATCTCAAACCGTGGAGGTTAAAAGTGCTCCAACTTATTTCACATTCTAATCTATCAGGTCCCAACTAGGACCCCCCCAAGCCCCGTGACGACCATGTATTGAAGCAAAGCCAGATTTCCAAAGGGTCCAAGTTCCAACTAGAGCTGTCTGCACCGATGTCCAAATCAGATCCGTCGAGTTCCAGAGAAATCTGATTCCCACCACCCCCCAACCATAGGCTATGGGTGTCCTTTTTGGGTTAGTTTGGCTAGAAATAGATGGCACTGGTTTAGATTTATTCCATTTAGCAGGGCCATCTATTTTCTACAAGGCCACCTATGCCCCCGCTTTTTCAACGTCCAGCATCCCAAAAGCGTCCAAAAGGCGTCGCGGCTGGGACCCGGACGCTCGAAGCTCGCCTGCGGTGAGGTCGGCCTGGCGGCTGAGATAAGTCACGAGGCCCAGAATGCCGTCCGACGGGGTACTGACTGAAACGGGCGGGGAACAACAAGCGAGCCATTTGGGTGTGGGTCACAATTCAAGAGCTGGGGCTACGCAGGTGATCGTCTTTGGTTCCATTTACCAAGGTGCCATTTTAGTACATGTTTCTGAGCCACAGCCATTTCAATCCTTCCCGCATGTTGCGACCAAACGAATTGCAGCAAATTGCCCAATTTGTTCAGGGCATGTCTTTCGCTCAAAATATGTTCGTGCCGCTGAGGCTTCTCTTGGCGTGCAGGCAGGTCCGTCGTGTGCCCGCGGGTTGAAGCAATCTTGCGGACGCTGGTGTTGCTTGTGGTGCCTTTAAGATGTGGTTACATCGCCTTTGCTGTATGACTCAAGGGGGTGGGAATTTCAGGGACCCCTGCATGCCAAACGATGATTGGGTACAGTGACTATCACGTAGGCGTTTTCGAAAGGCCGCTAGTAGGTATTTGGTGAGAGTTGCCTCCCACACGCGCACACGTCTACTCGGGCGCGCGCTCGTACTCGCACGTGGATTCGTACGGTTCGTCTTAGCTACATTCGCTTTAACGGCCTAAGTTTACCTAAATTACGGCAAAGTATGACTGCAATATAAAGTAAATGGCTGAGAAAGTATGATAGGATCGAGAGTTTACCCGTTGGCCATGTCCTTAAAATAGAAGGGCCCATGGTGAGGATTCTGCACTTCTAGGGGGTCCAACTTCATGTCCAAAGCAAAGACCTTGATCTTAATCAACAGATTGTGTTTACTTGAAATAAAGGGCGCACAACATGATGGTGTGAATTGAAATAAAGGTCAGTCAACATACCAGCTTGACCTGAAGTCGAAAAGATCAAAATGGTTTCTTTACTTCAAAGTTAAACACCAGTATAGCGTTACTTAATGCATATCATACAAAACTATGGCTTAAATGGCTAAACTTGAAATAAAGGCCAATCAAACGTGAAATAAAGGTTGCTCTAAATAATGGCTTGACTTGACATCGATTGTTATTCATGAAAGAAAGGTCAGTCAGAAATACGGCTTGACGTGGAATCAAGGTCATGCAAAACAACAGCGTAATTCGAGAGAAAGTCAATTACCACAGTGTTTTACTGGAAACACCTCACACAAATTAGTGGCTTGCCTTGAAATAAAGGTCACACACATTGCTTGGCTTTGCCCGAAACAAAGGTCAGTCAAAAGAATGGCTTGATTTGATATGAAGGCGGATGCTTCACATGAAGCTCAGTCAAAATACTGGCTTTTCTTAGATAAAGGTCAACCACAATTATGGCTGCAATTGAACTCGGACTCAAACAGTACAATCGGTTTCCTTGTCATCAAGCCCGTTCGAACAGGTGGGTGTCCAAAAATAGGGGATCTGCAGGATTTGCCGCTCGCTCAACAATGGGCTCCCTACCAACTAACCTAGAAAAGAGCCTCCGATAAAGATCACATGCACAGAAATACGTAGGCGAATGTCACATTCTGTGTCACTACTTTTTGTTGAGGCCCGGGCGGCTTTGGTTCTGCCGACCCCCCTCCTCTGGGGGCCGTGGTGTTTTTGAGGGAGTTTCGCCTTGCCCGTTGCATGAGTCAGTTTGGCACAGACTCGTTTGCGGATCACCTTAGTCTTCCTGGTTGCCAAACCGGATTCGGACATACAAGGCGGCACACAACAAGAATCGGCCAACTTGCGCATGGGAGGGCCAGGAAATCCGTGTTCCTGGCGGGTAGGTTTTGATTGATACCATTGTTTGGAAGAGTCACGGCCAGGTTGCCCCACAAAACGCGGTGTCTTGGACTAGAACAGCGACAACGGCCGTACAGGGTAGCGCCTACTGAAAACTTGCACTTTTCAAACTGGAGTTGCCAAATGCCAAAGGGTACCTTGCGCACTGTACATGTGTATTTAGCAGCGGCGGCTTTCGAGCTAGAACTGCGAATGCAAACTTTGCACATGATACTTATAAAGCTGTGTTGCTTTCGAGCTATGCGTAGTTGGCGTAAGGCACAAAGACTGTAAAAGACTCAAGTGGTTGGGAAATTGAAGCGTGTTGTTTGTGCCAACTCGCTCCATTCGCAAGCCTCGAGCAACTCGCTTGGCAAAGATCCGAGGTCATCTTGCTTGCAGAAAATTCGCTGGCCGGCACGCAGCGGAAAAGGCTATGAATTTCAATGGGGAATTTTAGATGATTGGTACATAGATCAACAACCACTTGTTGGTGGGTCACAGCCAGCGTCCCTCAGCGTATTTGGGCATGAGTTTTCATAGTTGCAACTCCTTTGGGTTGGATTGAGTGGTACTGTACAGGCGTTTTTGTGAAATGTGTTGGGGGGCAGATATATAAGAGGGTGCAAATGCGGAATTTCAACATGAGCAAGGGCCATACATTTGCATAAAGTGCATAGTGTAAATTGCATGTATGGGTGTGTTTGTTTCCGGGGGTACCCTTTTTGGGCGTTGGTTTGAAGGAAATTCAAAGACGGACAACCCCAGCACACGCGTGCACACCTGAGCCTTCAATTCCGCCTTCGCGGAACAGGTCGCTGCTCTCCTTGCCAGGCGAGGTGTCTTCAGGGGTCACTGCTTTTCTCCGTCAAAAGTTGCTGAATTTGCTGGTGTCCGTTGAAACGACTAGTGGATCCAAGAAAGGGAGCGGGAGGAAATGGAGGAAACCAGTTCCAGACATTGGGCTACCTGGAACCCGAACATGAAATCCTGGAGCTCCGCGGTCGAGCTGGGGCTAGGCAAATAAAGTAGTCGAGGGCCTTGCCCCGCAAATAAATTGCTTCATACATACCCCCCACCCTACATTTTTTTTCATCTTCCATCTTCTACCCTTATTTGTTTTCATCATTTTTCTACATTCCTTTCTGTCCATCTCATCCGTTTTTTTATCATCATTTTTCCAAAATTTTCGCCATCCTTTTCTCCTTTCTCCTCGCCTCATTCATTTCACCAACTACCCTCCAAAATATCATTTCCTCAATCTCCTCGCCTCGTCCATTTCAAAAAAATAAATTTTGCAAAATATATTGCAAAAAATATTTGTCATCAAAAAAATATTCGAACTGTCTAAAAACGATTTGTCCATTTCCCGGACAAAAAATAGAACAGCAACAACATCACTCCCTCCTTCGTTTCATCAGTTTCATCATATGTTTGTTTGGGCGTGGTGTCCCTTGTAGGATTTTAGGGGTTTTTCAGGGGTTTTGGGGGCAACCGTTGGCTCCGCCCGTGCTTGGACTTCATCGTCCTCATCGATGCTTAGTGCGCCCATTTGCTTGCGGAGAGAGTAGAGAGTTGGCAGGCATTTTGAGTGTCGCCCTCACAGGTAAATCCCTTTTACCTCACAGGTAAATCCCTTTTACCTCACAGGTAAATCCCTTTTACCTCACAGGTAAATCCCTTTTACCTCACAGGTAAATCCCTTTTACCTCACAGGTAAATCCCTTTTACCTCACAGGTAAATCCCTTTTACCAAAGACTAAAACAGCATTGAGGGCGACCATTCTATGCCATCGTGCCTGACTTCATTGACACTGCCAGTCAGAGCAGTGGTTTGGAGTAGGCAGTTGAAACTTTGCTACCATCCGATGTGGTCTGAGAAAATAGGGCATGTGCTTTAACTTTGCTGTGGGCTGGCTTGGGTTTTTGGGTTTGCTGGTGGGTCCCTCTCCCCCCTCTCCTGCCTTTTATGTGTTTGTTTCTTTTTTCCTGCGCAGGTATCTTCATCGCCGCCTTTGACTTCCAGACCGTGCCCTACTAGGTAAGGACTTGGCCGGGAGGTTTTTTTTTTTTTCTGGGCGGGGTATATATATATATAATATATAAGGGGAAACTCTCGCCAATTTTTTTTGTGCCCTGTTTGGGAATTGGTGAGAGTTTCCTGATATATCTATATGAATATTGGCGTTTTCTAAATTTGATAAACTATGGATTATCCCCTTAAAAATTAATATTTTCATTTTTTTAGAATTCCATTTTTTACTGTGTTGTCGTTGGATGAACCTAGAAATTTCAAGTTTCAAGCCCAACCCCAAACTCAAAATCCTCAATCCACCAAGCTCATCAAAATTTCCAATATTAAATCACTAGGTATTTTATATAGGTCTTCCTGCTTATGTATTGTTGGATTGTCTCCCCAATTTTCCTTGGTGCCCGATGGCAGTCTCTGTGCGGTTTCAATATGTTTATTATTCCTGATGTTGCCACAATCCTTTTTACATAATTCTCTAGGTTTCCAAGTTGTAATGTTATTCCAGAGCCTAGTGCGTTTTCTGTAAGGCATTCCATACTTGCAGTAATCAACATCTTTAAAATCAAACTCATCCATAAACTCCTGATGTTTTAATAATCCAGTTTGTGGATTTTCGATTACAAAATATTTAGGATTGAAATATTTGATAATATCAATAGTTTTTAAGACAATACTATTTGCATATTCGATATTCCTAATTCCCCTAGTTTTTGCTACACTATATTCAGTGCATGGGGGACTACTCCAAATAAAATCAAAATGGTTTCTGTCAAACTGTTTGTAATCCCACTCCAAAATATCAGTGTTGATATCAGCATTTTTCAAGTCTAATGATATCACATTAAATCCAAGCGACTTTGCTATGGTTCCGACGCTTTTTGTTCCGCTAAATAATTCTAATAAATTCATTTATTAGAATTATTTAGATATTAATTATTCAAATAATACATATACTCCATCATCATTTTTTGTAATTTTATAAAACTCTAATGTTTGTTGCTTTGGTTGTTTGATTTTTCCTGTATTCAACATATCGCAGTATTTCTTTTGCTTTGTAGGGTAGTCGCCCGATGGTCTTCCTATAGATTTTGCTTGAAATATCTTTTCGATTTTCTCCTTCTCTTCGTTGCTTTGTTGTTCGCGTTCAACTGGTTTCATTTTGTCATCAATGGATTTAATCATATCATTTAAGTTTTTGATATTTTTACCAATTAATGTTATCTTCTTCATTAAATCATTAATAGTATAATTCTCATTTTCAGACATTACTATATATTTATTTAGATATTAATTTATTTAATTATATATTTTTCATCATTTGTTTAACAGTTTCTTGTGTTTCGTTTTCATTATTATCCGCGAGTGATGCATCCTTACCCCATTTAAAAGTTATATTGTGGACATCAGTTTCTAAGTTGATACTGTCTTTAGTTTTATCAATACTCATTTTCTTATCATTTTTACTTATTTTGAAACTTGTTGGAATACATGAACATTTACAATTTTTATTATTTTTTATTTCTAATTCATTTTTCATTTCTAACATCTTTTTACACATTGGACAAGAAAACTCAATTACTGCTGTTTCTTTAACAATTTCTCCGCTATCTTCTGTTGAAGATAGACTTAAACTTGTCTTATTTTTGTTTTTCTTTTTCTTTTTCACCATTTATATTAATATTTACATTTTTATTTTTGATATACTGTATCACAAACTTAATTAATTCTAATGAATAATAACAGCATTTTTTAGTTTTATTATCAGTAATTATTACTTGTTCTATATTTTCTACTTCATCTATTATATTAATATAATTTGAATAACTCCTATTCATATAAATAATAAGATAAATTATTTTTCATTTCTGCCTTTCTCTTCTTGTAAAGTTTTTTCATTGTATCGTCTTTATTCCATCTATATTCTACAAATTTCTGATGATGTTTTGAATTTAGATGTTTAAATAAATATTTGCTATCATAAGTTTTACAACAATTGCAATGGATAACAGTCATATAATAATAAGATAAAATAATTATTTAAATTATTTAATTTTATTATTTTCATGCATAATAGAATATTGGTGGGCACAGCACTTGGGGTTTTCATTGCACGCGCGAGAGAGATACAAACTAATTAGCTTCAATGCTTATTGATTGTAGCAATGGACGCATCGGCGATGCCTCGCGAAGCTTCGCGACAACCTGTTCCATTTTATGATATTCGCCACCAGCATATCATAAAAATGATGTTCCATTTAATAATAATTACAAGTTAATTTTTAAATATAATTTTCTATATTTCTTTAATATCAACTATGACAGATGTTCCAATAATAAAACCAATAAACATAACCGAATATGAATTCAAGCAATCCAAATATGAGCACGTGCCAAAATTACCATTTAGAAGTATTATAGTTGCTTCTTCGACAGGCGGTAAGACTGTCCTTATTCAAAATTTAATATTGAATGTTTATAGAAATTCATTCGCAAGAATATTTATATTTTCACCCAGCGTCCATAACGACCCTACATTTACAGAAGTTAAAAAATACATCAGGGACGAATTGCACGTGGATGATGAAAAAGAACAAATTTATTTTGATAATTATAATCCAAGTGATTTAGAAAATGTAATTGAAAGACAGAAGAAAATAATTAATTATATGAAATCTAAAAAGATAAAGAAACTACATTCAATATTAATCGTTATAGATGACCACGCGGACGACCCTAAATTTGTTAGATATAGTAAATTATTACACGGACTTTTTACAAGAGGCAGGCACGATGCAGTAAGTGTAATTTGTTCAACACAAAAATATAATGTTTTAGCGCCTATCATTCGTTTAAATGCCAGTTCATTATATATTTTTAGGTTGAAAAATGCCAGTGAATTAATGAGTTTTATTGAAGAAAATAGCGCCATTGTTGATAAACAGCAATTATTAGATATGTATCGTCAAGCCGTTAATTTTGCTCCATATTCTTTTTTCTACGTGAATATGAATTCAAAAGACATTAACAAAATGTTTCATATCAATTTTGAACAGGCATTTCAAATTACAAATGATGAATAAAGATATTCTAACTTAATATAATATAATAATATGCCAATGAAACTATGTAGATGTGGTGGATTGTATCGTAGAGGTAATTATAATTTTCATACTAATTCTTGGATACATAAACTTTATAAGGCATTGAAGAGGAGGGCAACGGACGAGGAATTATTAAGATTTCAAAATAATTTTGTTGATGAAGACGCTTCGCCAGAGGCTCGCGAGCTTCGCGACGATTTAATAGATGAAACAAATAGCACTGTTTCAACATCAACGCCAAAAAGTGAAAGAAGTTGTATAAGCAATTAATAATATTAATTATGTTTTAATATTATTAATTCAAAATAATGAATAGCTACAAAGGTTGAGAGCAGGTAATTTATAATATATTTTATCCTTTTTACATTCATTAACTTTTTCTAATTTATTGATTATTGCTTTCAATGAATTTATTTGTAGAATATCAATTCTTGACATTTCACTTATCGTATTTACATCTATATCTTTTATTACCTTAATAGCCTCTTCATCATCAATTTCTACTGGTTTTGATTTACTTGAACCCATTATATATAATATTATTTAGATTTTAATTTTTCAAAATTGAAATGTTGGTTTTCTTCTTCTTCTTCGTCTTCAGTTGGTGCTGGTATTTCTGTTGGACTTTCGGATGAAGAACTATGGACAGTAATAGGTGGAGAACTATGAACACTAATAGCTTCATTTGATGAATTGCTACTGCTACTTTGTGCATTTCCTGCTGTTATCTGATTAACTAAATCTGCGATATTTATTGTTGTTGCAATTGCGCTATGTGATAAGTTTAATATTATATCTGCTACTGTAGCGCCGTTGTGTAGCATTATTTCTATCATTTTTGTCAGTTTGAACTTCTTTTCTTCTTCATCGCTGTCATCCTCGTCTGGTGGTTTCTTTGGCGGTGGTTCTGGCGGTTTGTTGTTGTCAAGCATTTCAGTAAAGGCTGACACCATTGCGTCGCGTTGGTTTTTCAATGTTTGTGTTGCCTGTGTTCTTGTTGGCTCATTTCTTTTGTATGTGTTGTGCCAAAAGTTTTTTAGCATTAATTTAAACATATTGTCCTGGTTTTCCTTTACCTTAAACGCTTCAAATGTCACGTTTAATGGTTGGTCTGTATCATTGTATAACTTTTCTTGCGTCTCTCTGGTTGCTGTAGCAATAGTATCTGTGTTGGTTGCAATGTCAACAAATTCTCTCGGTATGCCCTTTTTCATCAGTTTCGGTGGTTGTATTGTTGTTGGTGTGTTTGGTTTCATTAGGTTATGTATTGTAAAACTGTCGTCATCATATTTATCATTGAATTTCTGCTTCTTTCTTTTCAGTATATTTTTAGTTAATATTATCATTAAATATACTTATATTATTATTATTAACTTTCACCGCTTCCTGCTGCTCGACTTGGAGGTTTTGCCATCTTTTTGGTAGTTGCTCCTATTACTTGTTGGGGTTTGGCGATATATTTGTAATAAACTAAGTCGCCATACATTTGGGCGATTTGGTCTGTTATTGGTTTCTTTGTATCGCCTTTTGCGTTCTTATGAAGTCTTGCTAGATGTGAAAATTCTTCAAACTCCGTTGCCTTAATTAGTTGTATAATATATAAATCATTTACGACTTTGCTCATTTCAGTCAAATTATTAGCAAAAATTCGTGGTTGTCTGTCCTTTACTGAATACAATATTTCAAACGCTTTTTGTTTAAACTCCGGTTGAATGTCTGGGTGTAGTTCATCAATTCTTGATATAATTAATTTTTCTTTTTCACTTAATTGTGATTCTCTTGCTGTCATCATTTCCTCATCTGGTATTAATTCTGGGCTGTCAGTTATGTCGCTTGATATTGAGCGTCCTAACATTAAGCGATTGAAAATAGACGATGCGCCTTGTGTTATAAAGTTTCTATGTTGTTCTTGTGCTTCTTGCTGTCTTTGCGTTGCTTGTTGTGCTCGTTGTTGCAATTCTGTTTGCACAGGTGCTATTGTTGGTTCTTCTGCTTGTGTCGGTTGGATATCATCTGTTGTTGTTGCCGGTTCTGTGTTTCTTCTATGAACTGCATACGTGTGTCCATTTCTATGTGCTTCTTGTTTTATCATTGCATCTCTCATTTGTCTGTCTAATATTCTCATCTCTTGGTCTTTCAATAATTCTAAATGGTCGCTCCCGTCAAAAAAACTACCCTGAGGACTTGCTTTGAAGAATGTAGCATCTCGGTTAGGTAGTTTTCCCGTTATTAAATCATTTTCGCCAATCAGACCTACAATTTCTTCATAAGTAGGTCGTCGTTTCAATCCAAATTTTGCATATGGGTTTATTAATTCTAAACTTGCTGTAGTTGCCATATTTATTATAATAATAGTTAGATTATTAATATTATTATAATAAATCTTAAGTAAATATTAACTTTTTTGTATCTTCATACCATTTATTTAAATGTTCTTTTGTTGCATGTGGCAAGTTAGGACGATATAATTCACCCATCGTCCTATCCAGCTCATTTACATAGTTTGCTCTCTTATTTCCTTCGTCAATCTTTTTCCTTAATGCTACTGATGCTTCTTGTGAGTTTCTTAACTTCATTTGTTCGTGTAGGTGTTCTAAATATTTTGTATCTTTCATATCAAACGGACTATATTTAATTTGGGAGGATTGTAAAAATACTTTACCTTTATTTTTCTTATTATTTCGTTTATGAAATTTATACATTATATATTTATCATAGATTTTAATTTTAATCGTAAAGAATGCTCCCGCTTTCCCTTAATTCCAGAACAGACTCCGAAATCATATGCACAAATAATTCTCGCACATCTTCATTATCTGTCAGTGCTCTGTTACTTCCTTTCAATTTAAAAACGAGTAAGCCTCCTTGTTTCGTATTCTGGCCTGTAAAATTAGTGTCCGCCATCTTTTCAAATGAAATCCCAATAACGAACTTGTCTTCTCTGTAGCGCTTGTAGGAAATGCTAAAGCATCTTGGTCGGGGTTCAAATAGTGTAATGTTCTTCGGAGGTAGTAGGCACTCTCGGCGAGGCTCTGGCATTCAAACTCTGGATATTTCTTATTGTTAATTTGTAATTGCCACGTTAAATTTAAATCTTTATCTTGAAAACCTTTACCTTGGAAACGCTCACGATCAGCGCCATCTGGATCAGGACCGTCAAAGATTCTTGAATTAATCATAGGATTGTAAAAGTAATTCCATCGCTTGTAAATATAATTATCGTGTCTGTAGTAATTATTATTATCAGCATCTACACCTGCTCTTGGTGTGCGATACAATGTAATGAAACAACCATTTAATTTAGAAGCGGATTTAACAATGTTCATATTAATTTCATTTCCTCCCGCGTTGAATGATTGTGTCATAGTGTGATACATTGGAAATACCAATTTCAAACTTTGACCCTCTAACAAATGTTTAACTATATTATTGTTGACCGTGTTGTCCAATTGTATTACCTCAGCTCTAATGATTACGTTATTTAATTCCCACTGCGTTGAGGTGTCTCCAGTTGTGAAATAATAACCTTTGGCATCATTTTGAGTGTTGGCATCAGTTACGGTAAAAGGCGTAACTACTGGTATATGTTCATCTGATACAATTGTAAATTCCAGTTCAAGTGGAGCATAACGAAGAGGTAAATAATAATTGCTTTCTAACAGTCCGCATACTGGTTTATGTCCTAATCTCATATAACCATTGGCGCCGGGAATTCCTGCTACTGAATGGCGAGTATATCGTGCTGTTAAATCTCCCCAGTTGTTGTGGTCTCGTGTAGTTGGAAATGTTGTTGCCACGGGGTCAGCAGCAGGGTTAGTTCGTTTATTAACATCTAACATTTCTGCCAGTCCAGTAGCATATGTGTGTCGCCAGTCATCATCCCAGCGAGGATTAGCGCTGCTTTCTACATCGTCCATATCTCTAGCATCTTGACTTTTAAAGGAATTATACATTTCACAATGCCTATTGTATTCAATAATATCCTGAGCTTGCTGACCTCCAACCGTGCATCTATAACGACTGAAGAAGGATGATAAATTACCTAACGGTCGTAAAAAATGACTTCGTGTTCCGTCGGTGTTTTGAAGATTAGCAAATAAACGAATAGAAGATAAATCAATATATGTGTTGTCTTCTCCTGATATATGAAATCTAATATTTTTGTTTCCTGCATTTGGATTATAGACATTACTACCCGATGGAAAATAATTAACGTGTCTTCTGTCTGTGATATATTGTGCTGTTTCTGGAAGTCCAAAATTTAATGAGTTAATCATTGTAGTTTCTGATTCTGCAATTATATTATCCATACTTATATATGATAAACTTAGATTTTATTTTTTATTTTTATATTTGTCTTATGTGGAAGCATTGCAGTAGAATTATTTGAAGTTGTATTTTTTATAGTATTTATTAAATAATTACTTTTTGTATCAACTATATCTTTTAAAGTATCATAATCTAATTGTTTATATTGTTTATCGTATTTTGTAGGTTCTTTTGTCAGTTTCTTCTCTAATGGAATTTTGTTTTGTTTATCTTTATTTCTAAACATTATTATTAATATTATTGATATTTTATTGTTCTGGTGTTGAATTAGGGTTGAAACGCGAAGCATTTAACCCGAATTATCATTCGGGTTGAACCCGTTTGAAACTGCCGTAGTAGGATTAATTTCAGTCATACCTTGTCCTGTCCAATTATTGAAACTGTGTTTATCTAATAAATTATTGCTTTCTATTTCTCCAGTTATCGCTGCGTCATCAAATGCCGCAATTACATCTCCACGATTTCTAAATCGTAGGTGTCGCGGGTTTTTCTGTTGATTAATCCCTGATACAAAAGGTGATGAATAAACAGTACTAGCATATTTGTTGCCGTGTCTGTTGTTGATTTCTTGAACAACGGATGAACCGAGGCTATGTCCAACAATTCTATTCACATCTGGATTTTTCCTTAATTCTTCCATTGCGTCTTTATATCTTTCGCTTAATTGAACATTATGAGTAGGAATAAAAAACAAATCTGCAATTACATCATTGACTTTGTGATTTAGTCCCGTTTTAGCACCAGTACCACCAATATATAATGTGTTGCCTATTCTTGTTATTCCATTCACATTAGAATAGGCCGCGTCTAAACCCTTGACATCATCGATTTTATTTTTATTTTGAACATTGATTTCTTCAGCATAGCGTGTTTTATGTTTCATTATCTGCTTGTCAAAATGTTTATTGAAACCTCCTATTTTGTCTTCCAATGTCTTTTTATGATTAAAAAATACATCTTCTATTAAATCCTTACCTGCCGTATATGCTTTATCACTTGCTACACCTGCCATCATTTGCGTCGGCGTCCTGCCTTCAATAGCACCTAATAATAATTGTCTTCCTATCATATATTATTAATAGATATTTTTTAAATTATCTATTAATAACAATAATTACAAAGTAATTATCAATAATAATTATATTATAATTTCTATTGTATATTATATTTATGAGTGATAGATTAACATATAAAAAAATCTATGTTGATAGTGCCTACAGATTATCAGAAAGCAATTCTACCAGCGATTTTATTATAGAACTTGACCAAAACTTTGAAATTCCACCAAGAACAAAAATGTTCGTGACAGAGTGTTCATTCAGCACTCCGTTTTATACAACAGAGAAAGGGTTTTACGAACGCTTCTATATTATGTTGTATAATAGTTCCAATGTCTTATTGAGAAGCACTGCCGTTGATGTATCCGGTGAAATTTATTATGCCAATCAATTATCATTTAAAATACAATCAGAATTAAACGCGGCATTTAATGATATTGTACCTGACTTATTCTTAACAGTATATGGACAAAGCGAACGCAAAATGGAACTTAAATTAAATGACCCTCTAAATTACAAAATCAAAATACCTACAGATGAAGAACTAGAAACCTATGTAAATGGTGAATGGAACAGAGGACAGTTTGAATATGACAACTTAAGACCAAAAGCTATCAATTATTTATTAAGTAATTATATTGCCTATGAACCTGCGTCATCTTGGCTAAGTGGATATTTTAATTTAGTTCCTTTTCAGAATATATACATAAATTGTCCTCAATTAAGCGATTATAAATATTCAGCACCTAATAATTTCAGCAGTTCAGTAATTAAAAAAGTTCAAATTAATCAACAACTTGGCGGAGTTATAACAGATTTTACAGCGCCCATATATGCAGATTTTATTGATGTAGGCGGTAAAAATATTAAGAGACTACACTTTAGAATAACAACTTCAAGAAACGAATTAATTGATTTTCATGGCGTTCCCATTTCTTTTAGCATTCTCTTTCAATTAGATAATTGAATAACCAACCTAAATATTAATATTTATATCAAATTATTAATATTAATATTTCTCAATTTGTCCATATAGACAAAATATATAAAACATATAGACAAAATATATAATATATTATATATGTCAGAAGTTGAACCTGAAATTACAAATACAATTGAAGCAGACGAGCCAGTAAATGAATTACCACCAATTGAAGAAGAAGCACCAAAGGCAGAACCAACAATAGAAGCACCAACAGAAGCGAAACCAGTAGAACCTCTTATAAACAACTCAAAAACTCAAGCACGCAATGAAAAGAAAATAACCTGTCCAAAATGTGCCAAAACTTTAACATTAAAATCTTACAGATACAGTCATGAACGCAATTGCCAAGGACCATTAGAATCTAAACCAATTAAATCAATCAAACCAAAAGCAGTTCCAATAGCAAAACCCCAGAAGGTAGAATATCGCGACGAAGAAGAGCAATACGTTCCACCACAACAACAGCAACAAAATAATATAATAGCGAACACACCGCCCCCAAGAAGAATGCAACCAGCACCGCCTCCAAACCCGCTACAAAATATAGCACAGCATTACCAATTATTGCAAAATGAATATTTGAGACAGAAGCAAGAAAAATACAATGCATTAAATAAAGGTATATTTGGTTCAAGAGGAAAAAAAAGATAGTATATATTTATTTTATAACCTACTATATAATAATTATGTTTTCAACATTATCATTGGATGGCTCAAGCAGAATTATAGCAAGTGAATTAGTATTAATAAATTCAACAGAACCATCAACCTTAAGCAGTGTTTATGCTACAAAGCAAGAATTATCAGACACCGCAGGCGCATTGGGTAGCGGTTATACTACTGAAGAAGTTGATGCACTGATATTAGCACAAAAAAATAAGATAGATGCTAATATTCTTGATATTACTGAATTAAATGCTACTTCAACAACGATGTTTGACGAACAAGTAAATCAAAACACAACAATTACAAGCAACCTTAATAATCTAACAGCACACGGATTAACCATAACTTCAATACTACCGACTATATCAGCAAATACAATTAAACTTGACACAAATGCTAATAATATTAGTTCTAATACTTTTTTAATCAGTAATTTAAACGCTACAATAACATCAAGCTTCAATACTATTAGTTCTAATACATTCTTAGTAGGAAATTCCAATAATACAATCACTTCAAACTTCAATAATATAAGTTCAAATTCTTCACTAATAACAGGACACGGAAACACAATATCAACAATTTTAGCAGATGTATCAACATTATATACAAACGATACTAATTTATTCAATACAAATACTGCATACAGCAATACATTTGCTTCAATCATATCAGACAACACTACACAAGATTTATTAATAACTCAAAATTCAAATACTATCAATAGTTTATTAGCAACGGATTTACAAAAATTAGATAAACTAGATTTAAGCAATCAATCAGTATCGGGTCCGGTTACATTTCATGACTCTATTACAATGGTTACTGGTAATACTTTATTTTGTAATAATTATAGGGCGCCAAGTAATGGATTACACATTCAATTCGTAATGTTTAACAGAGAATTTAATATTAATAGAGATGGCAGAATGTGGATGAGTAGTTCAGGAGGTCAATGGGAAACTCAAATAGGAGATGCTAATGTTGGTCGTGTCTGGGTCAAGGATAGGTTTGGTTTAGGTGCTGTTGGTGTTTCTGGTTATGTTTTAAACTGTGCCGGACAAGCGAGATTTACCAGTGCTGTTCAGTTTGTAGGAACTGACAACGCAATAAGTATTAACAATGGTTCATTTTTAAATTTTAATAACAATGGTTCAATACGAAGATATACACCAGATGCTACAGAAGGCTTATATATGGCGCATAATAATTTTCTTGCTTGTAGTATTGGCGATATTACAAATTCTTCTAATCAGTATTTTATGTGCGACGGCGCTGTATCAAAAACCATATTCAATAAACCAGTTGATGTATTAGGTGATGTATATACAAACGGCGATTTAACAATGGTTTCTGGTAAAAAGATTCAAGTCAACCAAGTTCAGTCTGTATCAGGAAATACTTTATTATTACAAAATTCACCGAGTGGCAATGTTCAATTTGGCAACACATCAAAACTAATAATTGATAATGCTGAAATGTATGTCGATACAAATGATTTAATAATCAGGAATAGCAACACGTCAAACTCTATTAATTTGGTTGTTGGATTATCTTCAACATATGCTGATAATAAAATTATTTTGAATAGTGGAAGTAATAGCGAATTACGAGGCGACTGGACTATTGACGGTGATATGACTTTTGGAATTGCTCATAAAATCAATTTGAGACATTTAAATAGTGATGCTGTTTTAAGATTAGAAGCATCAACAACTATTGATAGTTATATTGATGGCACTAAATATTTACAATTGGACGATACACAATTTTCATCATTCAATGGATTTAATTTAAGTAGTGATAAGAGACTGAAAGATAATATAGAAGATGTAGAAGATGACACTATAAATATGGTAAAAAACATTAAGATTAAAACATTTGTTAAAAATCAAAAAACTAAAAACTGAATTAGGATGGATTGCTCAAGATGTTCAACAATACACAAATCCTAAATATAATATTGTAAATGATTCAGGAGAATACTTAACGATGTGTTATGACAGAATGGCTTGTATTAGTTGGGATGCTTTATCAAAACTAATCCATCGCGTAGAATATTTGGAAACTAAATTATTGAAAAAGAAAAAATCTAAATAATTAATAATATTAAACAACATAATATTATTAAGTATTTCATTTCGTGAGCTTGTCAAGTAGTTCTTGAGGGTTTTTAATTTCATCAATATCTATATTTTGTTTTTCTATGTATTCCTTTATGGCTTTCTGACGATATGCCTTTTTGCTTTGTTCAATTTTATTTTCCATCCATCCTTCTTTTTGTAGGTTCTTAAGATAATACAAGCGGTTGTATATAGCCATCTGTTTTTGTATCTCTTCCATTGTGTAGTCATCCGGGTTCAAGTCCTTAGTAACATCATGATATTTTGATAATCTGGGCATTCTGTTAATATATTATTAACACAGTATTTCTTTAAATAAGTTTTACATAAAATATAATTATATACTATAAATTATTATTAAATAACATTTCAAGAAAAAACGCATTTAAAGAAATATTGACACTATAAAATATATAATATAAATATTATTATGACATCAAAAGCTGTAAAAAGAAATATTAACTCTTTAGAAAGCAAACTCGAAAGGAACAAGGGGAATTTATCAACACAACAAAAGGCAAAGGTTAGAGACATTATAGGATTATACACCGACAGGAAAATATCACAATACACAACAGCGGAGAAGATAGTTAATGATTTCATAAAGGCAAAATCAGAGGATGAAAAGAGCAAGGCAAATCAAAAATATGACCAGGTTATGAACACATACGAAGAGAGAGAACCACTAAACGAAAGAATGAAAAAGAACAAACAGGAGAACATAACAAGAGGGCACAAAACAAAACCCAGAGATTACACAATCGGATTTCGTTTTTTTACTATGAGTGGATATGGAGCACATAAGGTAAAAGCATCGTTTAAAGACATTCAAGGCGGGACATATTATCCCATGCATTTTGATGATAAGCATGCGGGAGTGAAGACCGGAAGATGGATAGAGGAATTAGTCAAGAAAAGAATTTTTAGACTGTATGACAAAAACCTTTTTAAGAAGGTTATTAAAACACTGGCGCAAGATGACGACATCGCTAGGCATTACAAGACAATGAAGCACTATATAGATGCAGTAGTCATTTATGATGCCGACACGGTAGAAGGAGATATTAAAGATTATGACCCTAAAAAGAAGAACTTAAAAAACGCAAATAATATTGGTATTTTTCATAGATATATGGAAACAGAACTCGACCCGGAATATTGCACTTTTGAGGAAGCCATTAAGGTAAAGCATTATGTTAAAAACGAATGTTGGATTAACACATTGAACGATTTTTACGGACAAGACAAGAACATGAAGAAGATGACCAGAGAAAGTATTTTGAAACTCATAGACAAAACAGACGAGGAATTCAAAAACCATGGTGCTTCAATAGAAGACATGAACAAGGTATTTAAAGAGTATGCCATCACCGCCAGAATTTTCGATATTGTAGGTAATTTGAGTTTTACATTTGACCCACCAAAAAGAAACCACCATATCAAAACATTCTACGCATTAATAAAGAATGACCATATATATACATTAAATAAGGACTTGAAACAATTGAAATCAAATTTAGGAATAAAGAAAGAGTATAATATCAATGTTAATGCTTCTACCGACTTTTATTTAAATCATAGAGAGGAACCCATTAAATGCATCATGATTGAAGAGCTGGATGACATATTAAAACACACCGAACAGGACGAATACACAATGATATATACACACAATGATTTGGCGAAAATGTATTATCAAGCAAAGCAGGCGGGATATGACCCGAAAATTAAATTTAGTGCGTGTATCATTTCGGAGCTGATGTTTCAATTCAAGATTAAGAAAAGAATAATTACATACAGGATAAAAACACAAAATTTGATTGATGCCTTCAATGCAAGTATAACAGTAGAAACTGAAGACACCTATAATAGGATGTCAAGGGCGATGTTTGAATTCAATAAATCATTATTTAATCCACTGCATAAATCTTATTATAATGACATTGATGTAGAAATTTTAAACAGATGCAGGACAGTAGCACCCGCTGGTAAATTTCATTACTTTTATCATAGTAATGAATTACATATAGAGATTGACCAGAACAAGGCATATACACATAATTTAACTAAAATCGTAAAAATTCCAGTGTTTAAACAATTTGACATTTGGATGCCTTATGAGTATGGTAAACATGATTTTAATAACATGGGAGAATTATGTTTATTCTTAGTTAAGTTTACTGGAAAACAAACATCATTATTTTTTAATAAACAATATAATTTAATATATGGCATGTTTTTAGAAGAGTTTATTGACGAAGTCGAAATTCTATATTTTAAAAAGCCTTCTTCGATTTATGAAGTAGATTATAAAAGTATAGTTGAGAATTTATGGAAGACTAACATATCAAATAATTTAGGTGAAGACATCAAGGTTAAGAAGTTGATTTCAAATGTAAATATCGGATTGTTAGAAAAGGGAACTAACAAGTCTCAGAAGAGTTTAGTATTTGATACATTGAGTGAAGCATTGTATCATCAAAATCTGTATGGAGGAAGAATTAATAAGATTAGTGGATTTTATGATGATAAGGTTTTGACAGAGATGACAGATGAATATATTAAAGAATTAGAAAGGAACATAGGCGAGGGATGGGTTTTAGAATTTAAGGCTCATGATAATGATGATGATAGGTACCGGAATTCTGATGACGGTACATATAAATTTTGGAAAAATAATATGTATTATCACAATCATTGTCGTGAATGTTATAAAATTATAGATGGTAAAAAATACGATATCAAAAACGTTGAGAAAGAATCAGAAGTCAAATATTACACATTGACAACGACACATAAACAAGACTTAACCAATGGCTTTAGGTATATTAAAGAGCTACTCATGCAACGACATAATTTTAAAATGCATAAAGATTATAAAACATTGAAAAACAACAATATCAATGTGCATAGTGTTAAAACCGATGCCTTCATTATTGATAGGAAAAATATTGACAAGGCCAAAACATTGATTAAGTTTTCAACCAAAAGGGGAGGATGGAGAGCTGAAGATAATAAACAAGTATCACCACCGAGTGATATATACAAAATCAAGGTTAATGAGTTATCAGAAATTCCGACTTACAACAATGTAAAAAATCGTGTTAAAGACGAATACGACACCAAAAGCATTTGTGAGCAAATTGTGTCGTGTCATCCGGTGTTGATAAAAGCAAAACTGGCTGGAAGCGGCAAGAGTTATATAGGCGAATATATGAACAAATCTAGGTTATAATGTGTTATTCGTATGTTCTAATAACAAGCAGAAGCAAGAAACCGAAGCCGACGCCGTAACATTAAACAAGTTTTTCAGTATTCCAATAGAAGCTGGAGAAAGACTACCGACATTTGACCATTCTGATTATAATTGTATTGTGTTTGATGAGCTAGGTATGGCGGGCAATTATATTTTGAACAGAGTTAGGGAGTTTAAGGATACGTACCCAGAGAAGATAATTATAGGAACTGCTGACGGGAAGCAGTTGAAACCTATAGCTGATTTAACTAACACCCAGGACCACGAGACATATTTAAACAACTGTCTTAATCAAATATTTAAATATAAGATTTATCTTAAGATATCTAAGAGACTTAAGACAGAAGAAGATAAAATTAAATTGAATGATATATATAATGACATTTGGAAAAATAAACTGCCCATTAAGGAAATAGTAAATAAACATTTTGAAACTACAAGCGACATCATGGAAGGAGAGCATAACATAGCCTATACTAATGCTAGGTGCAAATGGGTAAGCAAGACCGTAAGAAATAATTTAGGAAAGACAGATAAATATGAAATTGGAGAGCATGTGATATGCAGAGTTTATAAAAAGGAAATGGGGCAGGTGTTTAATGTAAATATTACTTATGAAATTATTAGTATTGATGATTGGAAAGTAGAAATCCAAGATATCAAAAGTAAAACTATATTCATGACAAACACCACGACTTTAGACAAGCACTTTATACATGCTTATTGTGCTACATGTCATTCGTCTCAAGGGGCTTCTCTAGATAAAAGCATTACTATACACGAATGGGATAAATCACATTTGGTCAGCCGTGAGTGGATTTGGACAGCCCTCACGAGATGCAGAGATATCAATAAAGTCAAGTTTTTCAAAGCAGAAACAGATGATACTGACTTAAATGAAGCACAATTAACCAGATATTTAGAACATAAGATTAAACAATATAAATTACAAGACATGAAAGCAGAGAGAGAGATAGACAACAAAAAATATATTGATGTCAAATGGTTATTTGACAGGCTTAATACCAGATGTAATAAATGCAGTTCAGAGTTTGACATAGAAATAAATAATGGAGTAATAAATAGTAATATGACAGCCCAAAGAATAAACAACGATTATGCCCATCATAAGGAAAACTGTATATCTTACTGTTTAAACTGTAATCGCCGGGAAAAATAATATCTATCTTATTTTATATGGCATCTAAGCAAGATATTATTAATAATGTTTATTATGATAAGGGAGGCTTCGGGTCAAAGAATCGCACTTTACAAGAAGCAAGACAAAAAGATAAATCAATTACTATTAATGATATTAATGAGTTTTTTAGGAAGAATGTAGAACAGAAAGCCAAGCCAAGAGGACAGAATTCATTTGTAGCTCCTAACGCATATTATGAGTTTCAAATTGATTTATTTTTCATTAATGATATCCCTAAACAAAAAATGAAAGTTGGCATGATGTGTATTGACATATTTTCTAAGTATATGGTTGTTGTCCCGCTTATGTCAAAACAGCCAGCGGACATTTTAGCAGGACTGATGGAATGTATTAAAAAAATGGGTGGAAAGCCCAAACTAATTTATATTGACGACGAAGGAGCTTATAACAATCAAAGTGTTATAGATTTCTTGAAGGGTGAAAAAATAGAGTTGCACAGAACCAGAGGACACCCAGCATTCGCGGAGAGGGCGATAAGGACGTTTAAAGATAGCTTGTATAAGAGGGTTGAAAACGATGAGAAAAAAGGAAAGGCTATTCAATGGACAGACTACATACACGAGATTATATTAACTTATAACAATGGAATAAAGCACACTTCGCACGGCTTAACACCGTCAGAAGCAAGAAAGCCTAAACATCAATTAGAAGTGAGTTTAAATTTAGGTATGAAAGCCAAAAGAAATAGAGTTTATCCAGATTTAAATGTAGGAAATGAAGTTAAGATATTCAGGAAAAGGAGACCAAATGAAAAGGAGAGAGTAGGAGTATGGACTAAACAAACCTACAAAATAGCAAAGATTGAAAAGAAGTTAGGACAGGAATATTATTATATTGAAAATTATGACAGGGCATTTTTGAGACATGAGTTATTAAAGGTATAAATTTATTTCTTGGAAAAAAGTATTTAAAGAAATAAAAACTATATATATTATAATAGAAATGGTTGAATTTACAGAGAAAGAGCAAGAAGAGATTATTAATAAATTCTTGGATGACTTAAACAAAAATGAAACAGAAAAGATTCTCAAACACGAACTATCCAAACATAATTACAATTCATCACTATTACTTTATTTGAAGTTGCCATTCAATGCCATTAGGTTAATCAAAGAATATGGAGAACGTAAATGCAAATGCGATAACTGCATTCATTTGAACCAGACAATTGACCACGCGAATAGATATTTTAGTGGTGTCTCTACAGTATACTATTTTAATGAGTTATATAAATTCCCAAAGGAAGAAGAATTAAAGCTACAGTTTAATTTGGCACCAAGCAGGTTTAAGAAATACAGATCTGGATTTAACAGTCGTTTACATGACCCTACGCGTTTAAAACATTTTGTACCATCAAGTAAACTGAAAGAATTTAATGACATACTAAAATACATTCATGAACATAATTTTACCAAATATGAACATATCAAATTAAATTATTATCCTGAAATTAACCTATAACCATACTATAATAATAACATGTAAAATATTATATGTTATAATTATATTTCAATATTTAATTTTATTTCTTGTAAAAAAATATTTAAATAAATAAACACTATATATATTATAATAGCAATGGTGGAAACCGAAATCAATAATTATATCAATAAGAAATGCTACGACTGTTGCCACTTCAAAAAGAAAATATGGAATTATATAAATTGAATTTACCTAATGGAATAGTTAATAATATTATTGATTATTCTTTGGACGAAGAAAATATATGTAGAACTTGTAGAAGATGGAGACGATATCAAAATATAATAGAAAATTGTTTGGCGTTTAAAAATATAGATGAAAGAAATGTTGAAGATGAAATATTGATATTTTTAACTGTGTATGAAAGACCACCTTACGATTATGTTAAACAGTTTCTTAAAATCAGTAAGAAAAAGTGTGAAATGATTAATGACATATTATGGATGTTGATTTATTATAGTAAACCCGGCGTTGATGTAAAAAAAGTCATAAAATCATATATTGAAAGTGAAAAATTTAATGTTAAAAATACAGTGAGAGATATTAATATTATTTTTAAAATGATGTATGAAAGAGGTAAGATGTATCAATTAAATTATTATCCTGAACTTAAATTATAATCATAATATAATAATAACATGTAAAATATTATATGTTATAATTATATTTCAATATGTAATTGTATTTCTTGTAAAAAAGTATTTAAAGAAATAAACACTATATATATTACAGTGGAAATGTTATTTAATTATTCAAAGTGCGAATGTTGTACAACTAAAAGGAATGATGTTAATATAACATTGTATAAGTTATTACCCGCCAATCTATGTAATAAAATAAGTGAATATGATGTATATTGTAGTCAATGCTGTATAACAAGAGACCTTGAAAAGTTTTTTGTTGAAGAACATAAGGATAAGGGATATACAAAGTTTCAATTACAATTGACATTCTTTATGAGATATCAAAAACGATGTCCTGTATGTTTTTACCATACAATTGCAAGAAAGTCATTTGAAAAAGAAATTGATGAGTTCTTCAATAATAAAGATTTGATTAAAAGGTTTGGAGGGACAAGCGCAATTAAACCATATAAAGCATTTGTTAAAAAATTTCGAGGCATGTTTGATGCGATTGATTGGCATTTATTAAGTAAAGATAAAATAAACGAGGTCTTGAATGAATTTAGAATAACTAAATATCATGTATGGTCTTACTACAACACTAAATATCAAGTATGGCTACTAGTTAATTTGTTTTTCTGGGAATATATTTATTCAATAATAGGAAAAGACAATATCAAATATATAGACATTGGCGATATTGATAAATATGTAGATTACATATTTGAAGACATTTTTCCTGACTATAAATGTAACCCATAATTATTAATCATACTATAATAATAACATTTATACCCTTATATGTTATAATTATAATGTAAGTATAGCGTTTTATATATTGAAGATAAAATCCTACAAGGAGGATGCGAGCGTTAGCGAAGCTCGCAAGCTATGCGACCACGCCCAAACAAATATATGATAAAAGTGATGAAACGAAGGAGGAGAGTGATGTTGTTGCTGTTCTATTTCTTGTCCGGGAAATGGACAAATCGTTTTTAGACAGTTCGAATATTTTTTTGATGACAAATATTTTTTGCAATATATTTTGCAAAATTTATTTTTTTGAAATGGATGAGGTGAGGAGATTGAGGAAATGACATTTTGGAGGGTAGTTGGTGAAATGAATGAGGCGAGGAGGAAGGAGAAAAGGATGGCGAAAATTTTGGAAAAATGATGATAAAAAAACGGATGAGATGGACAGAAAGGAATGTAGAAAAATGATGAAAACAAATAAGGGTAGAAGATGGAAGATGAAAAAAAATTGTAGGGTGGGGGGTATGTATGAAGCAATTTATTTGCGGGGCAAGGCCCTCGACTACTAATAAAACCCAGAGAAGCCCCTTACGGGTTTTTCCATCCCCCCAGACCCGAGGGCCAGCAAGGAAACCAGCCGATGCTGGTTTCCTTTTGCAATGTTTAGGGATTCCACTGACATGCAATGTTGTTAGAGCTCATTTGCCTTGAGGGTATCCCAGAATTCCGTTTGAGTTATTTTACGCCACTATGGTATCCTCATTCCCCGTTTTGGAATCCCCCCCCTCCCTCCCTTCCCCCGTCCCTTCCCCCCTCCCTTCCCCCCTCCCTTCCCCCCTCCCTTCCCCCCTCCCTTCCCCCCTCCCTTCCCCCCTCCCTTCCCCCCTCCCTTCCCCCCTCCCTTCCCCCCTCCCTTCCCCCCTCCCTTCCCCCCTCCCTTCCCCCCAAAATTGAGGCGAGAACCATTGATTGAGGCATGCATAGTATTGAACCCCCGCTCGGGTGGTGTGTTCGGGGAAACCAAGAATCTCAGTGGTCTATTTATGGCCCCATCATTTCACCATGAAGTGTTAGGTTGAAGGGAAACAACCCTATTTTCTGCCTTGGTTATATTTGTAGAAACAGAACCAAAATAAACAGGTCCAAAATGTTGAGGTCCGTCATATACGGTTCATTTGGGAGGGACATGGGTGGGACATGGGGGGACACTCTAGATTCTGCCAAGAAACTAGGGATTCACTAAATTTCACAGGTCCTTTCAGTGAACAAGCAATGTTGACCGTAGGTCTTACAGATGTCTCAAGTACCCCTGAGATGTCCAGTTAGATTTTCCTGTCAAACCAGCCCAAGCGTCACTTTGTGGAAATGTAATTCTTGGCACCCGGGAAAAAGTGAATGGCCCAAGTCCCTTTATGTGGGTAAGTGAAAGTGACATTTCACCCAAATGGGTTGGAATTGGGCCTCTGAGTGCACTCAACTGCTCGGGCTTTGTGCCAAAAGAGGGGCACCCTAAAAAGTTTTTTCTTTTACGTCGCGCTTTGTTACCCACCCCCCCAAACCCTGGCAAATCTCCGCTTTTGGAGGGTTTCCAGCTGTTCCCAGCTGTTCCCTTGGTTGGTTTTCGTTACCACCGCAGCCCCCCAACCCCTGCGACATGCCGCGGCATCAAATCCTGCAGGCGCTGCGGCGGCTTTTCCAACCCCGCCTGGCACAGAGGGAAGCGCAACTACTGCGACGCCCGGTATTTGAGGACCTGTGAAGAACCCAAGAGGTTATAGGTCGAATGTTTAGAGAACAAGATGCATATTATTTAGGTGCAATTACATATATATATATAGAGAGAGAGAGAGACACACATAGGGATGTATTGAGACTTCTCATGTTTGTCGTATTTATAGTGTGTTTGCCATGGCAAAAAAGTCGAGTATGATCTACATCGCGATGTAAACTTTATATTGGATATATGCATTTAATCCCGGACTACGCAAGGCTATGTTTCTGCAGTTAGTCTTGTGTTGAATCGTTTTCACGAAGAGCTACGTGCAGACTATGCTGCAAACAGTGTTCGGACCTGCCGCTACATAGCTGTCAGGGTTGGTTGCAAAACGGGTCAGGCCATGGGCATCAGTTGTGGGAATGGGGAAGCATCCTGTTTGCGTGACAGATTCGTTGGCAAGGAGTGCCACATTCATGAAGTGGGCAGCCCAGTTGAAGCACGCTGTTCGCCAGGGAGCGAGAATTCAGCTGGCCCTCTTACCGGGAAAGGTTCGATCCGTATCACAGCTTCTTCTAGGTCCCCCAGTAGTGCCCTTTTACCTTTTTTTGGGGGAGGGTTCCCCAACTAAAATCGACTACAGAAAGAAGTTGGTACCCTAATTCTAACCTCTCTACTGGAGGACCTAGCCTTTCAATCCGAAGGTTTCTTTCAACCGCTTGGGCGGGATTTGGGGACGCTTTCCCGATGCATGACAAAAGAGGCTGCTAGCGAGAGTTGGCTGATGTTCCTCCGTTTCAAAGCTGGGAAAGCCAACGCAACAGAGGTCCAAATGGCATATACAAAAACATGCAATTGCAGTGTTTACTAGTGTGAATCATGTTAAAATCACAAGTGTACATTTGGATATGAACCAATAGTATGTGTTTGTATAATGTGTATTTGTATGCATAGGGAATATCCGATTTCCAACTTGGGAACTTGTGCTTCAACTGGCTATGGGGAAAATCCATCTGTTCGATGCTGACCTTTTGGGGGAAACCATCTGTTCGATGCTGAACACCTCC
This sequence comes from Effrenium voratum, assembly GCA_963377175.1. Taxonomy (NCBI): domain Eukaryota; class Dinophyceae; order Suessiales; family Symbiodiniaceae; genus Effrenium; species Effrenium voratum. The sequence continues at coordinate 1,033,491 of CAUJNA010001424.1, forward strand.
CGAGGGCTGGGGTGCTGTCTACTGGGCCTGCTGCATTTGCTGCTGGGCCTGGACGTCTTCTGCGCGCCGGAGCCGCCGGCGTTTCTTTGGCGGGACCTGGATACGGTGCTGGGGTATGCGACTCGGACGAATAGGAGGGCCCAGGCAGAATGGGTATCTTTTTTTCCGAGGTATTTGTCCTTTTTGGGGGTATTTCTCTTTTTGGTGATTTTAACGGGGAACGAAAAGGAAAACCACCATTCTACTAAATTCCCTATTTACAGGGACGAACATGTGTGTGTGTGTGCGTGTGTGTCTTTTTGGGGGTACCCTTGTTTTTGGTTTTAAAGGGGAGCCAAAAGGAAACCACCATTTTAGTGGGCTCAAAGACACACTTAAATGGAGCTACGGGGATCTCGGAAATCCACAAGTCCATAACTTATCCCTGTGGGGAACTTTCCTGGGTCGACATTTGAACGGGAATTCTTGTGGTTCCCCTTCACCGCATCATCCTTGACCCTTCCTCAGAGTCGGGTCTTTCCTTTGCTGGGCCTCAGAGGCAGGTTCCGCCTTAGCCCAGTGGTTCAGTGGCACGCTCTACATCGCTTCATCCCCCCCGTGGTCTTTTTGTGGTACCACGGTCGCTGAACAACCGGGTCTCAGAAGAATCCTTTTTGTATTTGTTTATCGGCGAGCTGGCTTGGGCATGAAACGAGCTCCTGCTGTAGCCCTTTGCTTGGGGATCCACAGTGATCCATGTTTGGTGCCTGAACACGCCATTCAAAGGAAAGAGTTTGTTTGGAGATCAGCCCTGTGGCTAGAAGTTTGTCCCTAGATATTTGGCACAGGGAGACAGGAAAGATGCAAAGCCATCTTAAGACATCGCCGGACCTGTTTTCCATCAGCACAGCCATCAGTGGTTTCAAGGTCGCAAATTGTGATTGAAGGAGGGAGGGGCCAAGAGAACAGAGAGCGAGAGGGAGGCAAAGCCAAACAACAAGAGAGCAAAGCAAAAGGGCGGAAAGAGGGAAGTAAAGAAAAGGGAAGGGAAGGGAAGCGAAGGGACGGGAGGGAAGGAAGAACAGAAAGAAGCACAAAACGGAAGAAGAAAGAAGGCATACTCTGTAAGTCAATAAACAAAGGAATAGTCATTGAGCTAAGCAAAGGAATTCGGAAAGAAGCCAAGAGCCCAAAGAACAGCAACACCGAGCGACCTACCTTTCTCATTGCCAGACTGCTCCTTCTTCGAACCGTGTGGCCCACCTTTTTTCTCCGTTCGCTGCTTGTTCCTTTGTCCGGCAGGGAATCCAACTGGAACCCACCCCCTCCCCCCCCTTTTGCTTCAAGTTTGTTGGAAAGCACCTACCATACCCACATTTTCCACCTGAACTAAGGAATCCTTTGGTGCATTTTGCCAAGGGATGTTAGGACTTTAACCTTTTGCCAACTAATGGGTTTCCAAGAAACCACTAAAAGTTCAGATTTTAGCAGAGCAGATTTCGCCACCGATCCCTAAAGCCCGAGCCAGGGCGAGGGTCTCGCCACGAGACTTGGAAGCCGCTCCGAGGTCTCCACCCAGGCGATGCTGCTGCTGTCTGCCCGCTGGGCCGCCCAGGCGGGTGGCCCCAGGGAGCTCTGCGGGCGATTGCTTCGGAAGTGGCTGCGTCTGGCACCGGCGCCTTGGACGCAAAATCCCAGGGTTGATTATCCACTAGTATGAGAATTGTGTGTTTTTGATGTGTGTGTTTTATGATGCGGGTTGGTGTTAGTTTGTTGTTATTTGTGTGAAATAGGAATACAATGGTTTGGTATTATGGTTTTAGGTGTTGGTTGTATGCGCTGTGGTTTTGACGTTCCAGTTTTGTTTCGGTAGGCTGCCCAGAGCTACATGTTTTGCAGGAGCCATGCCAAGGATTCGCACTCTGGCCGCCAGAGAACACCCCCCCCTGCAAATTGACGGAAGGAACCCAAGAACCTCAAAAAGCGGGAGCATTTACTCTTTGTCATACCCTTGCGCAACTGACCTCCCTTTAAGGCTTGCTGTTCATGTGAATGACTCGTTCCCCAAGAAACGAAGCTGTTCTGTCTAAAAGACCTCGCTTAATAAACACAAGGACCCCACAACAAGCCATCCATTGGAAGAATCTCCGGGCACCTTGTTCAAACATGCCCAGGCCATCGCCCAGTTGAATCTATGGTGTTTGCAGATACTTTGTTTACATATCCTTGCGCAAGGTTTGCTGCTGTTCGTACCATATTCTCCTCTCCCCAAGAGGAGGAACTAAGGAAACGCGTGAGCAAGAGCCGCGTGCTACCGTGCTACCGCTTGCAGTGCAGCTCGTTTCAACGGAACGGGGGTCAAACACCAAGGTGCCCTGGCCAATAGCCATAGGCATGTTGAAACACAAACACATTGATTGGTATGGTCGAGGACATCAGGTTGTCTTAATGCTTTGTAACACCATTTTTTGCTTACTTAATACACACATGTGAATGTGTATGTATACATAACCTAAGGGTGTTCTAACCCCGGTGTTTCTCCAGCGGTTGCTCTCATCTTTGACCGCCCGTTTTGGCCCAGCCTGAGGCCGGGCTGGCCTTGCGCTTGCTCTTCTGCCCGCTGCCGGCGCGGTGGAGACACAGCGGGGTTTCGGCCCGGAGGCATCAATGGGACGTCACAGATCCTAGGTCCCCCAGCTAGGTGCCCTTTTACCCTTTTTTGGTTGGGAGGCTTCGCCTACTAAAATAGACTACAGAAGAAAGTTGGTACCCTTATTGTAACCTCTTTGTTTTGGAGGACCTAGCCTCAAAGCCCAAGCTGAAGGTTGAAGCCCCAAACAGAAGGTTAAACCCTCCCAACTGATGGGTTTCCTTTAGGTTTCCCCAACTAAAAACAACAAGGGGTACCAACTCAAATAAAAAATCACGGACCCGGGGGTGCCAACCACAAGGTGCGAGCCTCCGGCCTTTTACCGAATGCTTTACCATGGGTTGGACCATTTCTACACCAGGTTTGGATGACTCGTTGTAAGACATCCTGAAAGTGATGCAAGCTGAATTGTGATTTGCTTGGAACCACCTCCAAAAGTAGTCTTAAAAAGCAATGGTTTCAACTTTGGGGAAGACTTACTTATGGCAAGGAGTAAGTTGAACTTCGGGTTTCGGTCTCGGCCAGCCAGCACACGGATCTCCATCAGTGGTCCCTATTTTTGACAACAGTGAAACGTGTTTACCCCACTCACTCGCAACCGGCGGTCCATCGACCCTATGTTGGCACCCGTGAATTGCAGTCAAGGTTTGTCAAAGTTACGCTTTGGCTATTCCTAGATTGGTGTGTCTTTTTTAGGGGACCCGCCCCCCCCCATGGCTTTCCTTTTGGTTTCCCTTCAAAACCACAAAAAGCATCGGTACCCTCAAAATGACTCACCCAGATGATGGTACCCTCAAAAGAAAACACAACAGACAGAGGTTCTTTCAAAAAATGACTCGCCCACATGGCCAAGAGACGCGGATTTCGAGACGACCGACCGACTCGCCCTGCGAGGTCCGCGGGTGACACGCTGGCGGTGGACTGCCGACTCCCGCGCTGCAGCAGCGCGCCCACCTGCGCGGAGCCCTTGGAGGGGTTGCCCTTCGGTGGCAAGGACTGGGCTGCGGTGGTTTTGTGAAACGGTGGTCTTGATCTTTGTTAAGCCGTTTGTTGAAACGAGTTTGTTGAAGAAGCTAAACAGGGTACCTTGATTGGTTTGATTGATCTTTGGTCGGACACATGTTTTTGTTGAACCGGTTTTTGGAAGAAGGTAACTTGATTGGTCTCACTTGATTGAAACAGTTTGTTTGATAGGGTATTCGCTTTTTTGAGGGAACCACGGAGATGCTATTATTTATTTGTTTATTTATTTACGTATTTAGTTATGGTTTTTTTGTGCAGTTATTTATTTATGTATTTATTTATTTAGTTATTTATTTATTTAGTTACTTTGTTATTTAGTTATTTATTATTTATTATATTATTATTATTATTTTGGGGGGGGGTCCCTTGTTCAAGACAAGCCAATGTTTAAGCATCCTCTAAATCGGCTGGTAAATGTTTCCTTAAGGAACCCTGAACAAAGCTGTGCAGTGTTCAACGGCCTTTATTGAGACCACCATTATCAGCATGGATTCCCACTGCTGTATGAGCCCTGCTTTTTTGACGCAGATCTTACTGGGGCCGGTCCGATCTCGATCAAGAAAGGGGCTCGCGTATGGTGTGTGTGTGTGTGTCTGTGTTTAAGGGGAAACGCAAGGGGAACCACACCAGTCTTCTACTTATTTAGGCACTAGTGTCAGCCTGGATCCTCGGCCAGGACGTGATCATGGCCTTTCCAGAAGTCGCTGACGTCGGCTGGTTTCTGGACGGCCGATGGTTGACGTCGACGTTCGTCGCAGGAAGTCAAAGCAGGCATTGAACCCATCTGAGCTCACTTTGGGTTTTTGGCCTCCCCCTGCCCCCAAAAAGAACAAATGGTTGTTTGCCTTTTCAATTCCTTTAAAGCCACCAAAAAAGGTGTACCCTACAAAAAGACGAGCCACTTCTGTGAAGCCCAGGAGACCGATTTGACCAACTGCTTGCTGCTGACGCTGCTGAATCTTGCAGAACGCCTTCCAGGAGGCCGCGCAGCCACGCGTGTAGACCGGCGGGAAGTCGTGGATTTTGGGCGTGGTGGTGTTTTCGGGTAACAGGCACCCCCTCTGGAGTTAGTTGAAATCAAGCAAAGACACCACTCCTGTCGGGGTTCCCGTGGTTTGATACACACAGACATAGATTTAAACCAAGATTGACAGAGAGAGAGAGCGGGGACTGAGAACTTGAGAGCAAGATGAAAAGGATGATAAAACGCCGGGAGCAAGCCGGAAACAAGCCGGAAACAAGCCGGGAGCACCAAGGTTCCACAAAGCATACGTGTTTTGTTTCTCAACATCCACATTTTACTGCTGACTTAGAGGATCTTATTGTCAAACTGTGGGACATGCCTTTCAAGAGACCCGACCAGCAACGCTTCGGCCATTTAAGGAACAACTTTAAGAAAGACACCCCTGAAAGAATCCCTTACCTGATTTACGGAATCTCGACCTTGGCATCCGATCTGTCTGGAATCCATCCAAGCCGGACCTGCAGTGGCGCCCTTGTTGCCCTTGTCTACTTGAAAATGAAGTGGCCGTCGTCCTGGTCCAAGTGGTCACCCTTTTTTTTCCTGGTCCTTTCTGAGTAGCCCAGAAGCTGATCATCTTGGACTTTGCTGCATTTTGCCAAGGGATCTTAGGACTTTAACTTGTTTTGCCAACTAATGGGTTTTCCGAAGTAAACCACTAAAAGTTAGTCACTTTTAGCAGGGGAGCACAAAGCAACCGAGAAAAGGGAAGAATGCTCTGGTTTTCCGTGGTCACTGGGGTTAACAACCATGCCTCCAAAGGGGCTAGCGCATTCTGCACTTCCATGTTGGGGGGGAGTGCAAAGTGGGTATGGGAATCAACCACTTTGGTACAGGGCTCCCTACAGTTCCCTTTTTTGGACCTTCAAAGGAAATACAGCGACCCCTGTGGTCTGTAGGAATTTGGGTTCTGTTAATTTTTCGTGAGGGGTTCTAAAAACAAAGTTGTTTTTTTGCGCAAGCCGGTACCAAGGGTTGGAAAGTGGGAATCAGCCACTTTGGTGTCGCGGGAGTCGGTTTTTGTTTGCGCCAGGCCGGCGCTTGGCTTTGGCGCTGGCGGCGCTGTGGGCCTTGTTGGCGCTGCTGGTGGCGGATCTGTCGAGCCCAAGGATGCCGTTCGACTGCCGGCGAGGCGCCACCGACGGTCATCCGGTCATCACCCTTTTGGTGTAAATAGATGGTGATATCTATGTGGTTCCCTGCATTTGTCCTGAGGA